>CAJRAI020000286.1:0-48038 GCA_907164885.2 Dolomedes plantarius
TATTTCTAAAACCATTGTTAAAAGATAATAAATGATTCGATCAGTACACGAAAAGAAAAGTAAATTGATCAATTTAGTGTAATATTATATTTTTTGATGCTTGAAAGTTTGGTTTTCGCTTCTATGCAGATTTTTTTGGCAAGTGTATTTCGATTCAATAAGAACGCAGAGCAAAACTTCTCTGCCGCAGCCGCACAAGTTATATAAATCTTTTTGCACAGCAGCGCTACCATTTACCAAATAAAATTTGAATTCGCAACACTGACAAGCATATAACATTGATAGCATAACATCAACTTGAATTCTATATTTTTGTTGCATATTACATTATTAACATCACAGGATATACAAATGTTTCAATTGTGTGGATATACTGATGTCCGTTATCGTTGCGATTATAAGTTGCGGATAAGGTGGTTAAAGTAATCATGACACCCATTTTATTCATTTCAACTGTTCAAAATGTTGACTTTTCAAAACATTTTTAGATACTGCAAATGCAAGAAAAGATTCTAGAATGATACAGAATTTTAGAAATGAGACTTGTGATATATATATATATATATATATATATATATATATATATATATATATATATATATATGTAATAAGAAAACGCGTCTTCCTAAATTACTTTATTTTAAAGCGTATTCTAAATTCTCTTTTTAATAAAGCACGACCCCTTTTCCAAAATGTGCAACCTAAAAGTAAAGTAAGTATAATTTATATTAGCCCTGCAGATCATTAAGCAGGCATGTGAAGTATCTGAACTCAATAACATCCCTAGATATGAGTGTTCGAAGTTTATGAGATTCCAAATGTCAGTATAGTGTCAAAATTCTTGAAGAGCCCTCGAACACTCTGAAATTATGTCTTTTTTAACGTCAAAAATCCACTTTGCAAGAACTTTATGGGCCACTTATCCTACGCCCAGTTCAACAGTTCGCAGGTTTTAACAAGCGTGGGATCTAGCAGTAAAGTCCCCGGGAAACTGAAGTGGACACGTGAACTCCACGAATCTAAAATCGCCCAATTAAAAATCAAGTAGTTTAGGCCCTCTCTCGAAAATATCGCAAAACACCCATTTAATATTGCATGAACGCAAGACTTTTCCCTCTCTTCGATTCTAACTGCTGTTGCTGTCGGACATGCTGTCCGCTCTCTCTTCGTTTCTAACTGTTGTTGCTGTCGGACATGCTGTCCGCTCTCTCTTTTTCTAACTTTTGTTGCTGTCGGACATGCTGTCCGCTCCTGTATGTTTATACGTCCCGTCCTGGCATAGACGCCGGACAAGTCATGTGGCCGCTGCAGCCTTCGAGATGCTTCTGATTGAATAAAGGTGTTTTCCTGGATATCGACTAAAATCTGTGTTCCCTTCTCTTAATCCATGTGTGTTACTCTCCTAAATTTCGTCAGTGTTTTCCTGGATCAACACTATGCCCGACTGCATCTAAATTTTCCAAATGTGATTATTATCACATTTATAAAGTCGACAGGATTTATACCTGTCCTGGAATCCTCAGAGGATATCTTTCATAAAAAGAAAATTTTCAAGTGTCTTTACGTCATGTGCTCCATTCCTGTAAATATGTGCAGTTTCTCCATTTCGTTATTTGTTTTAACCCTGCGTTTCAAGTGTTTAATTCCATACAAGAATTTACAAAGCTTCAAATGATATTTTTACGTACAAGAAAGTTATGCGAAGTCTACGTTTTCACCTTTCCACAACGCCACAGTGTGTTTTTGAATCCTTCTCGTGATCGTGAAAATTCTGCTACTAAATTATGTTGTGCAATGTGTTCATATTTACGGCTTGTGTTCTACATTGGCCTGTTTTGTGCTGCAATAAGAAGAAATACGCTAGCAACTTCCGCCAGCAACAGTTCATTCCCAAGGACTTTTGCCTTGTTAAAACATTTGTAATCATCTTTTAAGAGACAAAATTAAAATTAATTTACGCCGACGTGGAAAAAAAATAATGATAATAAATAAATAAATAAATAAATAAATGAACAGAAATTAAAGGTAAGACAAATGGTATATCAAATTACTTTTTCCATATGTGTTTTTCATGATTAAGTGATGAAACTGAATTTTGTTAAAGTATAAATTAAATTTATTTTGAAAGTGTATAAAATATTTATGTAAAATTGTAATTAATGTTTAAATATTGTATTCATAATATTGATACTCTAAAGACAATTTGATCTAATTTAATCATATGTTGCTAAATATAAATTCCATATCAGTTTTATCTTTTTACAAATCAGTCAAAAGTATCTACTTCGCGTATAGCTTAAGAACCCTCTATATGAAAGAGAGTAATTGAAAAATTAGGTCACCTCTCCGAGCTACCGTGCCGCGGTATGCTATCAACATATGTAGGGTCAAAGGGTTACTACTCCCCCGAGAGGAGAGCTATAAATTTAGATCCTCATCGCTTTGACTCGAAACGCGTAAAAGCCAAAGCTTTTATTTTGATGTTTTGATCATTAGATATTTTTTCTCTCTCCTTTCAAATGGTAAAAGAAGATAGGTTTCGGTTTCTAAATTTCGGGTAAGATATAGATGCAGAGAGAGATGAATAAAAGTTAATTAAAATAATGAATAGTTAAAACTTTAAATTTATCCACAAAAATATTTATTAACTTATGTAAACTGTTTGTAATCTATTTTAAGAAATTATAAGAGTATAAAAAATTGTTTTATATTACTGAAGTATTAAAGTACAAACATTGCTAACTTAGTATTCTTCACAAGTTACCTAAACATTGTACTTTTTTACATGTAAATTGAAAAAGATATATGGTTTTGAATCCTCATGAGTATATTATGTCGCTGAAGGTTAATTAAAGGTATGAGAGTAATATGTTTTTCAGGAGATTTTCTGGTACAGTAGAAATTTCAAAGAGCAGATATCTATAACCATATAGGATCGGAGCTCTTTCTAATCTACATAAAGCGTCCCATATGCCACGGTTGAATATTAACATCCGTCTGCTATAGAGGAAGTGCCCATTCCAGAAAATTATCAAAATGATAAAGGATAAAAAAAAGAAACAAAAAAAGTAATGTTTCATATATGATAAAAAGAGAGGTATGTTTTAAGAGGTAAGAGGTTATATAACAGGAGGATTCATACCAAAATGCTAGCAGTAAGATTAAATAAGAATATCGTGTTACTTACGGAAGTTATAGTGTTGATATAAGAAATTAAATATGATATATATTGAGAAAGAATTTAGTACATTTATTTCACTTATTATTTTAGAGGTTATTATTTTTGTGGATATAATATTGTTTTGGATAGCGAATAATGAATATTGAAATTAAATTATTGCAATTAATATGAAATATTGAAATTGAATTTGTACAAGGAAATTCTTATTCTGTCAACGATATAATGTGTGTTTTATAATGTGTGTTTACCTTTGATGCATACAGTGTACTTAAAATTTTGTAAAATTTTATGTCAACGGAAAAGTCTTCCTTTCAGCAAGAACTTTTCTTATTTCGATGGGGGGGAAATGTAACAAGAAAACGCGTCTTCCTAAATTACTTTATTTTAAAGCGTATTCTAAATTCTCTTTTTAACCCTTTCACTGGCTCAATTCGAAAGACTAATTCACCTATCTTGGCTTCTGAAACCTTTACAGTTCTACCCTTCAAGAGGCCAGATTATTTCTTGAAAGGTTTGTTTTCACTGCATAACACTTCATTCCCCCCTTTTCGAAGTATCCTTTGCTTGTCACTCCGCGACCCTCCCACAGTCATAAAATCCGTTAGCCCTTTTGAGGGTTTCCCCCAATTCCTTCCCCCAGCGGAAAAGGGGACTTGAAACGGTAGGGATACTACTAACGCCAGACAAATTTCTACTTCAATTCTTCGAGAAAGCGGGAACTGAACTTAACTCGTATTCAAGTAAAAAATGACGCTCCCGTGGTGTCATTCATTTTCTCACGAAAGAAGTCTTTCAGGCCAATTTTCAATGGGCGCCTTAATAATACGGCAAATAGTGGGGCACGGTACCAGCATTATCTGTTATTTATTTAGACAACGTCGAAAGCTATCTGCTTTGCCTGGCATTAAATTCTGCCATACGCAATAAGTTTTGCCTGAAATTATCCATTTTCTCACAAATCTATTTCTTTGAGATCCATATTTCAGTTGTGTTAGTTCATATAAATATCTAGTGAGTTTTATAAGTTTTTAAAATAAAAAAGTACAGTTTTTAATAAACAAATTAAAATAAGAAAGTTAAAAATTTGATTTAAATTTTTATCGATTCTAAGATTTATAATTATAATTTTTTTGTGTTTATTAATTTTTGCACGACTAAGCGTGTGTCGTACTTTTTGCGCCATAATCGCTACTTTTAGTTACGATATTGTAAATGCAAGTTATTTCATTATAGTAATAAGAGGCAAATTTGAAAAGCAATTTGCAAAGTTTTGAAGAAGTTCTTCCAATTTTTTAATAGTACGTAAGTTTTTTAGAACAATGTAAGAAAAAATATATTTGTCGCAAAATTTCTGCAGGTGCCCTCACTGAAAGGTTAAAAAATCAACTTTTGAATTCAAAAGAAAGTTAAAAATTGAATATTCTATTTCTCATGCTTTAATTATTAAACTAGCCGCTTCGCTCCCAGGCTTCACTCTGTGTTGTATAAAATCTGGGCTCTGAGGTGAGAGCCCCTTGCGTGCGATAGATTTCTGTGGACATCGCACACATACATACATATATAGTCAAACTTTTCTTTATCTCTATATTGTTATTTTAGCAGGCGATTTTAAATTTACTGCAAGCTTAATTTTTTTAAAATACCAAATATGACGTCACTGGTTCTCGTAACACGATGGAAACGATTTTCTTCTTTTTTAATTCCATGTTTTGATGTATATCAATTATCAATTCGGTATTTAAAAATATCTGAAACTAAATCAGCGATTAAAAAGCCAAGGTAGTTTGCCGATATAGATTTCGCACGTGATGTAACGTTAAATTTTAACTCAAATTGAGATTTGAAAATAAAGAAATTGGCTAGAGAGATGGCAACGATTTAGGAATAAATTGAACAGTTTTTAGTCTTTTTTCGCTATTTAAAAGGTTTTTAGACCAAAAATTAAAAAAGCTCATCGAGGTGTGTTAAATAGGTGTGTCAGGAACCTTTTCCTAAAATTTCGTATTCGCGAACCTCGTAATCTCTGTGATACGCCAAATAACATCATACATGCTCACAAACACTCTTATTTATATATAGTTAGCCGCTGCGCGACTTTGTTTTATATTTTATTTTGCAAAAAAACTCAACAGAAAGTAACATATGTAAGGAATGTTACCATTACCTGTCATCATAAATATACGTTGTTAAGGTGTAGTGGGAGCTCAACCAAAGAATACATAATCGTTGCTAAATTCTCTATAAGGCTGATTCTAAAAACACCGTGATTAAAAAATGTGAATTTCCATTAATTGAGGCGGTGAAAGGCAAAGTGGTGTAAGTCACATTTTCAACTTTTTTTATTTGAGGGCAAAAATGTAATCTCCATGTTCAGTTTATAGTGGAATTGCAAATAATTATTATTTGCAATATCATAATAATTATTATGAATTATAATTTGTTCATTTTATGGTGGAATTATTGTAGTTTTTGCAGTAAAACGCTTTTAACTTACACCACTTTGCCTTTCACCGACTCAATTCAGAACAGAGTTAAAGATAAGAATGAGAATCCAACACCAATGAGTTTAAAAATTACATCCCTCTCCGTATGTACTATTTTTCAAAATTCAGTGCGTAAATCTATAATCATCGGATACTACTCTCATGAAAATAAGGTTTTTTAATCAGGAAATTCAAACCAAACAAATTTGACTGATCTTTTACTACAGTGTCTCCCAAAAGTGTTCGTACACTTACGATTTTCAATGAAATAGGGGTCTATCCATTAATTAAAATGAATATTTAAGAATGGGTATTTAATAATAAGATCTATAATCTATTCTTGACAAAACTACATGAAATATTTTGAAATCATAGTAAAACTTTATTTTTAAGAAACCAATTATCAAAAAGTAACAAAAACTTTATCTCACAAAAGTCATCGTACACTGAAATAATTTCGGATAAATTCCTAATTAAAATTATCGTCTGGCGCTTTATTTTTATTTTTGAATTTTGGTGGCATTTAAAATATCGTTTTGATTTATTTTTTGCTTGCCTACTCCGTAATATTCTATTTATTCTTTAAAAATGGCTCGTGGTCGTAAAGAAACAACAAACAGCATTCGAAAATTGATTATTTTTCATCATAGTAGTGGTAAATCAATTCGGAATATTGCTAAATTACTTAATTTATCCCATTGTACTATGCAGTATGTGATAAAACACTTTAAAGAAGAAAATAGGATCGAAAACAATGTAAGAAAATATCGTCCGGCAAAGTTAACAAAACGTGATCATAGATTTATAATTAAAAAATTTGTGAAAAATCCACGTTTGAGTGCTGTAAAAGTTTCTGCAGAATTTAATGAAACATTTTCTACTTCAATTTCACCTGAAACTGTTCGACGAGTTCTCAGAGCAGCTGGATTATATGGGCGTTCTGCCAGTAGAAAATTTTTGTGAGTGAGAAAAACAGAAAGCTTAGGCTTTCTTTCACACTATCCATGATAAATAAGCCCCAAACGTATTGTAATAATGTCTTATTTGCCGATGAAAGCATGTTTAACATTTTTGGATTCGATGGGCGCATAATTGCATGGAGAAGAAAAAAATAGGAACTTAGTCCAAAGAACTCAGTAGGAACAGTTAAGCATGGCGGTGGAGGTGCCCTTGTGTGGGGGTACATGTCAGCATCAGGACGAGATAATTTGGTATTTATTGATGGCATAATGAATCATGTTGTTTATATAAATATTTTAAAAGACAATTTAAAATTATCAGCCCAAAATTTGAGTATTGTAAACAACTTTGTTTTTTATCAAGATAACGATCCTAAGCACACGGCTCTCAACGTTCGCCTCTGGTGTCTCTATAATTGTCCACAAGTTTTGAAAATACCCCCTCAATCGCCAGATTTAAACCCAAAAGGACATATTTGGTGAGAACTGGAGGTTCGAGTACGAAAACACATTCACACGAAAAGCGAACTAAAAACAATTATGATGGAAGAATGGATATACATTGATGCAGAAATTACAAAAGAACTAGTGCAATCTATTCCCAGACGTTTAAAAACTGTTGTGGATGCTAAAGGACATCCTACTGAGTATTAATTTAACGAAAAATTAAAATATTTACTAATATGTAGAGATTTTTTACAAGTGTACGATGACTTTTGTGAGATAAAGTTTTTGTTACTTTTTGATTATTGGTTTCTTAAAAATAAAGTTTTACTATGTTTTTAAAATGTTTCATATAGTTTTGTTAAGAATAGATTATAGATCTTATTATTAAATACCTATTCTGAAATATTCATTTTAATTAGTGGATAGACCCCTATTTCATTGAAAATCGTAAATGTACGAACACTTTTACATTATGTTTCATTCAAATGTGATTTTATTAGCTATGATGGCTTTATCTAGAGTGGAAAGTAAAAGAAAATGTAGGAGGGAACTTCTATCATTGCAATATCATATTTTATGTATTATTGCAATTAGTAAGAGTTTTGTTGACATAACATAAAAAAATCATGATTTCATGTATTTAATACATAATTTATCAAATTATGAGAAAACTAATAGTACAATGAAAACTTTATCGTAAATCGTAATAAATTTCATCATAATTTTATTATTGCCTTTGAAATTTTTAACTTGTTAATGCTTGCAAAAATAAAAGAAAATAATAAAATAAAAAAATCGTTTAAAAGAAAATAAAAAAATTAAATAAATTGTTTAAAAGAGAATAAAAAAAATAAAATCTCCAATCTCCCAGATTATGATCCTAGGGAAATTCATCGCCTCTGTAGAAATCTTGTGGCCTTACAACAGCCAGCTAGCCAGCTATTCCACACCCTTCATTCTTGACCTTCCTTCTTGGAAACTGGTGTAATTACCGAACGTATGTGACTTTTCGGGATGTCGATCTGCAACACCCCCCCCCCAAACTTAGCAACGTCAGTCTATTCAAAAAATTTTCTCCCCCACCCCGTGAATGTGTCAGAATCGGAGATGTACATGTATATTGCTGCACCACTCGTAGGGGTTCTCATTCCCCAATTTCGGACAGTTCGAGGTTGTAAATCAAGCACCTTTTATCGTTCCGAAAACGGGGGACGGATTCCGTGCAGTGCTGGAAAAGCAAAAGCGCCTAGACAGGGGTACGTCACTGCCCAAATGAGACGACTAAGGTTGGACGTAATATTTCGTCACTGCCCGAATGAGACAGTCAGGGCTCGACGTAATATTTTGTCACTGCCGTTGAAAGGGTTAATAAAGCACGACCCCTTTTCCAAAATGTGCAACCTAAAAGTAAAGTAAGTATAATTTATATTAGCCCTGCAGATCACTAAGCAGGCATGTGAAGTATCTGAACTCAATAACATCCCCAGATATGAGTGTTCGAAGTTTATGAGATTCCAAATGTCAGTATAGTGTCAAAATTCTTGAAGAGCCCTCGAACACTCTGAAATTATGTCTTTTTTAAAGTCAAAAATCCACTTTGCAAGAACTTTATGGGCCACTTATCCTACGCCCAGTTCAACAGTTCTCAGGTTTTAACAAGCGTGGGAATTAGCAGTAAAGTCCCCGGGAAACTGAAGTGGACACGTGAACTCCACGAATCTAAAATCGCCCAATTAAAAATCAAGTAGTTTAGGCCCTCTGGCGAAAATATCGCAAAACACCCATTTAATATTGCATGAACGCAAGATTTTTCCCTCTCTTCGATTCTAACTGTTGTTGCTGTCGGACATGCTGTCCGCTCCTGTATGTTTATACGTCCCGTCCTGGCATAGACGCCGGACAAGTCATGTGGCCGCTGCAGCCTTCGAGATGCTTCTGATTGAATAAAGGTGTTTTCCTGGATATCGTTGGAAATGTGTGTTTCTCATCAATGGCTCCATGTTTGTTTCTACTAAATTTCGTCAGTGTTTTCCTGGATCAACACTTCGCCCGACTGCATCTAAATTTTCCAAATCTGATTATTATCACACACACACACACACACATATATATATATATATATATATTTATTTATTTGTTTAATTATTCTACTCTTTATTGAATTTTTAGATTTTGACTTCACAGTGAAATGACATAGCTCATAAATGTTAACTCTTATTCATGAAAATGTGTTTTTTTATAACAGAAACGTGTGTAATTAGATTCTTGGTTGTAATTGGAAAAGTCAGGTGATTTGAACCGTTTTAAAATTTTATATGATTGGAGTAAATTCATCTATCATTCGCCTGGACTTCTGTGTTAACGAGACACATTTTAAATGTTGGGCTACTCTTCTTTCAATAACCCTGATTTCATTTCTTTTAATCAGTTGGACCTGCAAAGTGTCTGCCTCTGTTGTAGGGATGCGACATCGATGTCGATGTTTTCAAAACATCGATGTTTTAATATAAACATCGATGTTCTAAACATCGATTTATAGAAGCCGATGTTTTTTAACATCGATGTTTTGTGCTCGATGAAAACGTTGTCTCGATGGTTTTACGTTGTCTCGATGGTTTTTCTTTTAATGAAAAAGTACCATAATAAAAAAATATACCACGTAGCATAATTTCCACACTCAGTAAATGTAAGTCTGAATTCTGTAAAGGACGAATACAAAAGGGGGAACGCTTCCTTAGCAAACAGACAAATGGCAATCAACAACCAATGAACCAACCAGACCGCTTGGAATGTTCTTGACACTCCAGAACCTTCGATGGGGTTTTATTTTATAAATAGTATATACACGAGAGCATCCATTTAATGCAATATTTGCCTTAAGTCTCTCAAAACTTCTGGCAATACCACGAATTTATCTGGACATTTGAAGGCAAAACATGGCGATATTTACAACGAGAATTTTGAGTCATCTATGTAGCCCAAAGGAAAAGCAACCAAGTTTTTGTCATTTGTGTCAGCCCAATCAGAGAGTAAAATTAAATCCCCCCTCCACCCCACACGACTAACCGAAGTAACGTTAATGTTAGAGGTTACTAAACCAGTTTTTAAAAATTGATGTTCTAAAACATCGATGTTTAAAAACATCGATGGTTTTTGTGCGATGTTTTATTAGCATCGATGTATTAATATGGAATATCGATGTTTCAAAAAATCGATTTTTTGTTATCGATGTCGCATTCCTACTCTGTTGCAGTTCATCTTTGGTAGCGCTACGAGGGCCATACCGCGAATCATCCCCGTTTCAAATGTTTGAACCAGAATGCATTGCGCATAAGAACCGATCATTTCGGTAATAATGGAACTCTCGTTGGAGAGTAATTTCTTCGTAATCTTTAATGTAAATACTGTAAACTAATCTTAATTTGTAAATAAAGTATATTAATTTAACCTGATCGTCATAATTGAAGAAAGGTATGCAGTATCATCATTGAAGACAAAATTCCGTTGAACATCTCCCAGCGCAGAATTAGCAGCCTCAAAAAATATTTTTAAAAGCTTTAAAATTATCTAGACCTCGCCAAATAAGCAATTAGAAAATATTTTCAAACACTAATCCTTTTTAAGGGATATAAATAAAAAATAATATTTTATGGATTTGGGAGTCAGCATTATTCAAATTTTAATTGATTTTTAGAACATTTAAAAAATTAAATTTTCTATATTTTAAAAATGGTAGAAACATTTTTAAAATATAAAAATTTCGTTGGTGCATGCTGGTAACTTTATTAATTTCAAGAGGATAGTTTCATGAATTTAGCTCTACATGAGGATGTGCACCGAGTCTTTAGTCAAAAGAAAGTTTACCTAAAAGATTAAAAAAAGAACAACTATTCATTTTAGATTTTGAACACTTTGAGTATTTTAATTTTTATGCATTACATTAATATCATCAAAAAAAGAAATCGAGGTAGTCTAGTGGTAGTGCGTCAGCTTTCGGTGCTGAGGGTGCTCGGATAGCATCCCAACAAGTGCCATTAAATACCTCCGTCTCTAGGCCGGATATGGCCACGTTAAATCCGTAGACCGGAAAGTCCCTGTATGAAGTCAGAGAAGGTGGGAGAGGGTACGATCCCCCCAGATATCGGCCATGGGGTACGCAGGTGAAATTTGAGGTGACACATGGCTAAATCGGACTCTGACCCTTGTGGTGCCATTTTAAAACCGGAGCCGGACCCCTCTTCCCAACGCCTATATGGACTTGATCTGGAAGGCTTCCGGTCAGGGGGCAATAGAAATAACAAAAACAACAATCATTAAAAGAACTGTTGGTTTTCACAGAATTAATCAAAAAGTAATAGTTATCTTAATGCAAATTTATTTTCTACGATGAGATTTAAAAATGGCCAACAAATTTTAAGTAAAAATTAAATTCACAGCGAAGTAACAGTGAGTGAAAATAGAATCTTAGAATTTTCATTCCATTTAATTACTTCAAGTTGCGTTTCTCTCTTTTTTCGTTTTATTTGACATGGTGAAAACTATCACTGTATATTCTACGATATATGATTTGCAATTTACATTCTTCCGTAAACAGAATTAATAAGCTATTGCGCAAATGACACAAATCATTGCTCTTCTAAACTCCGGATAATACAGACATAAGTCCATGCAATCTCCAAGCACGCTACTTAGTAGTCTATGGAGATTCTGAGTTCTCCCGATACTCGTGTTACAAGTTCCCGCAGCTACCGAATATCAACTCTCCGAAGAAGTCTGCTGCGGATCCGTGCGTAATGAGTCTAACTTCGACTGTAACCTTATTACTGTCACGGCTCGAGTGAAACGTTTCGGTTATGTTTGTAATATGTTGATTAAGTGTCGTCTGTGTCACTGTCAATATGATATATGTCATACATTTTTAGTAGCTTGTAATAAATGTAAAGAGACAGTGACGTAGCGAGCATAACTGGCGCCCAGGGCACGATACCTTTTTAGTGCCCCCCCCCGAAAAGCATATAGCAATATAATATATAGAATTAGTTAAAAGGACCACTTGGCGCCCCTCTGCTAGAGGCGCCCGGGGCATGACAGACCCCCTTGCCCCCCTCTCGCACCGTCACTGTATAGAGAATTACTCTTGGATTTGATCAACCTTTAAATAACTTTCACCATTCCGGATATCGATTTCAGATTAAAGTAAAAATAACTTTTGTCTCAATGTCTTGAACGCTGATAACTCCTGCTTTCCTGGGCTTCTTACTCTTTATTTTATTTTATTTTTTTCTCTTCCCCCGTGGATCTTAATTCTATTCTAACTTTTTTTTTTCATCTGTAAGCGCTCCTTGTAACTTACTTGTAATTATTTTTTTCTCTTAAAATTAACTTAGTTGTTTTCTTACCTTAATGTTCTTTTTTTTTATTAACGCGTAATTCTCATCTTAATATTTATTTCCACTTAAATTTTTAACTACTGAGCACTCCCACCGTGATTACAATTATCTTGCTTACAGGAGATAAAGCCGTCAGGCCAAGGAACTCCACTACCAAACTCCAATTCTTCCTTTTCTGAACTGCTTTGGTTTCAACTGAAGCTTTACTCATGACATTTAAAGAGTGTGAGACTTTTCATGACAATAACTTCAGTTGCATTACCTTTGTACTTTTGTAATTTTCTCATCTTTGAAATTTTTCTCCTTTCTTTTCCTCTATATTTTACTGTTTAAGTCTTGCCTTAGCAATTTAATATATAATAATTATAATAATACTAATAATAACACCTCACCATTTATTTAATCTCTGCCATTAACATTGTTATTCCCCTTAGGTAACTACTTGCGTATCTGTTTGTGGCAGCTAGCTGTCGCTGGGCATATTGAACCATAGATGATCACGAGGACAAACGAAACTAACTTTCCTTTGTACTGGTGTGAGAGTCGAACTGCGCATAAATTAACGTATTGGGTGAAGAAGACGTATATTACTCTCTAAGTTGTAAATAGTTTTTGTAAATAATTCTCAATCTTTATACTCCTCATAAACGTTAATCAACTAAATATTAGTATTATAGGTAATGTGTTCAAAATATTTAAATAATTCCCATCCATTGGACTCTTTCTTTCACTGGATTGCTCGAGCCCGACATTAACTTTATAATTCAAGAAGACATCGCCTGCTGTGACGATCCCCCTTTTGTATGTTCTTGATTTCTGAATTTCATTACACACACACACACACACACACACACACATATATATATATATATATATATATATATATATATATATATATATATATATATATATATATATATATATATATATATATATAATGATATCGGCTAACGCGCACGGTAATCTTTAATTTAAACTATGTAGAGGAGATGAAACACAAACATGTTGTAGACGTAGCCAGAGGGTCAGGAGATGAAGACCATTTCACGAGAGCCGTTGACACTTCGGGAAGGAAACCCACACACTGGACAGGCATTGGAAGGATGCACACAACAGATATGCGACACATATTAATTTATTCCGGATTCTAATGTAGACAAATATTATACAGAAAAACACAGGTATTTTGACAATTTGAACCAAACAATTGCAACGCCCCCGGTCCCTGCCGGGACGCATTCAGAACGCAGATTTTAAATCATATTGGAGCAGCGCGTAAACAGGACAAGACATCGACAGACAGTAAAAAGCTCGCCGTACTTTTACAGAAGGTTATAAAGTGTAGGGGTACTGACAGCGGGGATATAATGTTATTGGCTAAAATTGAGCATCTGACTTGATTACATAAGGACCGAAAAGCGCTCCGAGGCGAAAACATCACGTGGTGCTGAATCATGTTTACAACAATCTTTAACGCGCCCGTTCGCGACCAGCGTCCCGTATAAGCGACGCAACGATTCCACTGTTATCAGACCAGCGTCTCGGATAGGCGAAGAACTCTAATCATCACGGGGAGCCCAGTGTAACGTATACGTAACTTGAAAATGGAACGATTTGTTCTAATTTTTAAATGCTAGTAGATGGCGCTAAATGGTAACGGTTTTCACAACAGTCGAGTCATATGGCATTTGACCTTCATGTACGGGCATTAGTTTCTGTTTTTGTGTTCTGTGCTTCTGGATTTGATAGATTTATTGGTGTAAACAAACTGTGAATCACGGCTCTTTAAAGTGCACGTATGTGTTAAAGGGACGCCGGCGTTTTTATTTATTGCTTTGCTTTTTTCGTTAGGAGAATATGGTGAAGTGCATCTAACTGGCTGTACAGAGTATGAGAGAGAAATATTTCTGGGTGTTTTTTGTAGATGTTTTGGATATTTTTTTTCTTTTTCTTTTTCTCGAACACGAAATCACTTTGTCGCTAGACAAAGTGATTTCGTATATACATCGCCTGTATATACATCATGAGACTGCTGGCCATTAATTTAAGGGGTGGGGTTATATTCAGTTTCATTCCGTTATCCATGACTAAAAGACAGAGATACCTAACTAAGAGTGAAATAATATGTGTTGTAATCAAAATATGGGAGGTGTTGACACTGGCAATTCTATCATTAATCACTATCCAGCATTTAGAAAAACAGTGAAATGGCATAAAAAGCTGTTTTTTGGTTTGTTAGATATGGCACTTCTAAATGCAAATGTAATATATTCGAAGGTAAAAGGAGAGAAAATACCCGCTTTGGAATTCAGAGTTGTTAATCAGATAATAGAACAGTTCGCAAAACCAAGAAACTTAAAAATTTGTCCAAAATCATCGGGCACTCAACCTTTGCGTTTATCTGGAAGACATTTTCCGAAAATTTAAATTGACGAAAAAGGTTATAAAGGTAGAAGGCGATTTTTGTGTGCGCTAAAAAAAGGAAAAGCGAAAGAAAACATCGTATTATAATTGCAAAATATGCAACGTAGGACTGTGTGTCGATCCTTGTTTTGAACTATTCCACAGAATATTTAAATTGGAATTTCATTATCTACAGATAATTATTGCTTAATTTTCTTTTTTTTAAATATCGTATTTGTAACTTTGGTTTCGCGTATACAGTATTTGTTTCCGTGTGTTTAAGTATAATTATAGTATTTTGTATGTTTCATTTATTTCTATTAACGTTATATTCATTTTATTAATACATATTAAGAAGTAGTATATTATATACATAATTTCTAAAATTGAAGTCATTATATTAAAATGCTGATTTAATATGAATTTTTTTGTAAAATTAGGCTTAACTGCTGAAAATGCGTGGGCCGGTGGCGACGCTCCATTTCGGAGCGTTCGGTCCCGTGACTGCGATTCGTTTTCCGCGCGCTGGTCCTCAAGGGGTTAACGCGCGTACACTAAGGGGTAATCGGGATGGTTAGTTGGTCAATTCCTAGGTCGCAATTTGAAGAAAGAGACTGTACTTTATTGAGAAGACACAAGGATAATTTAGAATACGCGTTAAGTAAAAAAGGTGGGGAGGAACAGTTTATAAGGATGGGGCGTTATTATTACAATATCCCCCCTTCCCGAAAAAGACTTGCGAGAGGGGCCGGGCCCAGGCTCCTCGAGCAAGGCTTTCATTCAGGTGAGAACAGTTTACGAAATTTAGAAGATCAGTTTAAAATTTACAGATGTAAATGTTTCGAAATAGTATTTTCTATGTCCGCATAAATTTACAAATTAAAGAGGGTAAATTTTTCGAAATATTATTGTCATTGTCCGCATACTGTCCTTAACATATTAAAACACAATAAAAAATACACATTACATAACTTCACTAAACAAAATATAACAAAGAAGAATAGAACAATTTTTTTTTCTTAAAGGTTGTGGACATCAATATTGAACAAGGAGGTTTCGAAAATTTCTTAATATGGAAAAAATATAAAATAATTTATAATATAAAATATTAATAAGTTAAATATTAAACGTGATAATGTGGAAGAATTTACGTTGTAATAACTTAACTCTCAACATCTCCTGGGAGAAATATGATAAAGTCTTAAGGAAATGTGAAGCTCAGACGTTAGTTTATTACGCTGGTGTTCTATCCTGATTAAACTATATCATACCCGTCCTTAGAAAATATATGGGAGTAGTTATGCAACAAAAGAATTAAGTTCATAAATTCACTCTATTGACAATCTGGAAATTCTCAATCTTCTTCTCGAGGTCAGAGGAATATGATCCAATTCAGTTGGTACATTATTTTAGTTTAAATTTTGCAAGAATGTTTAGATGTACTCTAACACACGGGTACATGGTACGTGGTTAACAAAATAACAATCTTCGTTTCAAATTGAACTTCAACATTCCCTATCAGTTGCAATAATTTAATTTTAATATTCAATATCCAATATCCAAAACAATGTAATATCCACAAAAATACTCTTCTATAAAATGACACTGATAAACCAAAATTTCTTTACAATACCTGATATCTTTATTTTCTAATGTAAACACAAATTTCGATTAAGTAACCAGAAATTACGTTATTTTTATTCTTTGAATATTAGTACTTTGGTATGAATCCTCCTGTTATATAACTTCTACATATTCTTATCTTTATTCAATATATTTAAACATATCTTTCTTTATACTTTTTTTTTCTATTTATTGGAACGAAGTTCTTTTACGCGGCTTAGCGAACTGGGAAAAATTTCATCACATAACGGAAGTGCGTTACGGAAGTGCGTCACGTCCCCTGGACGCCATCTATCGAGAAATATGATAAACATTTTATGATAATATTTTTATGCACATTTTTAAAATAATAAAAATTTAGAATTGATGAATAATAAATTTTGAAAGCTTAATTTACCTGAATTAAACTCATGAAAATTATTATTATTTCTTAGATAAATATTATATATATACACTCAAGAGCCAAAACATTATGACCACCTGTCAATAACGAGTTGGCCCACCTTTGGCGCGCAACACAGCTTCAACCCGCCTTGGCATGGATGCCACAAGTCCTTGGTAGATGTCCGGAGACAGATTATACCAGATGTTTAAGCAACGGTCACGCAAATCCGAGATATTGCAAATTGGTGGTCTTTGAACTCTGAGCTGCCGTCCCATGACATCCCAAATGTGTTCTATCGGATTGAGATCCGGTGAGTTAGGCGGCCAGGACATTAACTGGAATTCAGCATCATGTTCCTGGAACCACTCCAACACAATTTTAGCCTTGTGACATGGGGCGTTGTCCTGTTGGAACATTCCATTTCCAGCTGGAAAAACAGAGGCCATGTAAGGGTGCAACTGGTCCGCAATGATGTTCAGATACCCTGTAGCATTCATGGACTACTCTACCACAACCACGGGTCCCAGAGACGCCCAAGAGAACGTCCCCCGAAGCATAATACCGCCACCACCGGCCTGTGTATGACCTACTGTACATTGAGGGAGCAACAGTTCACCTGGAAGACGGCGTATCCTGACACGGCCATCTGCGTGATGAATGACAAACCGTGATTCATCTGACCAGACAACTCTCTCCCACTGATCCATGGACCAGTCGCGATGTTCCCGGGCCCAGCGCAGGCGCAGTTGGCGATGATGCTTGGTCAGCAAACGCACAAGAGTGGGACGCTTGCTGCGTAGCCCCATATCCAACAGTGTCCGCTAAACAGTGTGCTGCGATACTATTCTTCTTGGCCCTGCATTGTATTGGGCTGTCAGCTGAGTCACTGTCTGGCTCAGGTTTTGCTTCACCATGCGAGAAGTCTCCGACGACCATTTTCTTTGATAGCGTGTGGACGTCCAATAACATGTCGTCTACTGCTGGTTTCACCGTCATTCATGCACTTTGCATAAGTACTAACAACTGTAGGTCGCAAACAACCCACGAGTCGTGCAGTTTCGGAAATACTTGTCCCGAGCCTTCAAGCCATTACAATCTGCCCGCTATCAAAGTCGCTTAGATCCGCAGCCTTTCCCATCACACACAAAAGTAAGTGAAAGAATGATTCTTCAGACTCTCCAGCAGCAGTTAAATACCACTTCCACCTGATCACGTGCCTTCTACGTCATCCAGGCGAATTCATTGCAAAATGTAGGGGTGGTCATAATGTTTTGGCTCTTGAGTGTGTATATATATATATATATATATATATATATATATATATATATATATATATGTATATATACCTTGATAGTAGAAAATGGGATAAAATTATTTTCAATCATACTAGTACATTTAAAAAATTAACGAATTAGGTGATTTTTAATGATGAAAAGTGTATGTGGTAAGAAGAATAATTAGATAAATCAGAAGGTTTAAAAACTCATTTATAGAAAAAAAACGTTTGCTTTAAATTTATTTGCATTTGAAAAATTACTATTGGGAAAAAATTATTTTCAATCATACTAGTAGATTTAAAAATGTTAACGAATTAGGTGATTAGAAAATTACTATCCCTTTTTTTAAGTAGAAATGATCAAAGTCTGTATTAATAAAAATTATTTCATTCTATGACAGTAAAATTTTCTTTATATTTTTTTTACTGGTCCAGCTGGCGCTGGTAAAACTTTTGTCATTAAACTCATAATGGAAATTTATAATAGATTTATTGACACAGACGGCTATTGCAATGCTTACATAACTTGCGCTACCACTGGTAAAGCTGCTGTGGCAATTAATGGTACAAGAATTCATACTGCACTTAGAATTTCAATTTCAAAGCTATTGCCTTTGTCATCTGAAATCGCACATTTGTATAAATCTCTTTTTAGATATGTAAAAGTATTAATCATCGATGAAATCAGCATGATCAGTGCAGAGCTTTTAATAAAAATTGACTTGCGTTTAAAACAAATAACCAATAATCATAAGGATGAATTTGGTGGCATAGACATTATTTTTATTGGCGATTTACGTCATCTACCACCGGTACGAGCAACGCCAATATATAGGCCTATTAAAACACGCATGATGGGACCCCATCTTTGGCGAAAACTTAAATTTTATCAACTCAACCAAGTCATGAGACAGGCTAATATTGCATTTTCTAGTTTACTAACCAAAGTAGGAAATGGTGAGCCATTAGAACAACATGAAATCGGGTTGATAGAATCAAGGTTTTTTACAAAAGCCGATGCTCAAAGATTGTGCCCTAATGGAATTCGCCTATTTTAAAAAATGACCACGTGAACGCCTACAACAATCACATTCTGCAACAATTTGAAGAAAAAATTATATCTACAGCTACTGATTCAATTACAGGATCTAAAAATCATGAACAAGAGGGTAATTTTAGAGTAAAGTTACATGAAAAGTCAATTCTCGATACTGGTGGTTTACCATACGAAATTACTTTTGTAAAAGGCATGTTCTATTTAATTACAACAAATATTGATGTATCAGATGGCTTATGTAACGGAACTACTGGAAAATTAGTACATTTTGATTTTGATACAAACAACATTGTAATTAGAGTTTGGTTAGAGTTTTCTGGATCAACAGAGATTGGTCGAAAGAAAAGGAAAAAAGCTGCTCAATTAGCTGTACAAAGTGGAGTTAGTAATCTTGCTGTGCCTATTGAATTACGATCCGCGAACATTCCGTTGACATCAGATAAGAAAGTTATTGCTACTCGAAAGCATTTTCCTTTAATTTCAGCTTGCGCTATGACCATACATAAATCGCAGGGTGCAACTTTTAGTGAAATTGTTTACGAGTATAGCAAAGATCATTCGCTAGAACTTGTTTCGGTTGCGTTATCTCGTGTGACAAATATCGAAGATTTATACATTGTAACACCTCAAGATGATCGGACTTTATTTAGGTTTCATCATAATCGAAAGCAAGCTAAATCAACTGAGAAATCACTGCAAGAATATCAAAGATTATCGTTAAATACATTGCAGACCAGAACGCAAATTATATTGGATATGATTTGTAAAAAAAGAGGTCTTTCATTATTCATTTTTAACTGTCAAAGTTTAAAAAATCATACCTTAGGTTTCACGGATCCAGTTACGCAAAATTCTAATCTACTATTACTCTCTGAAACGTGGACAAGAAATACAGAATAAATTGTTCTTCCTAATTTCAATTTCATTTCTCGTTATAATCGAGACAATGTTCATGCAGGTGGAGTCACAATATACCATAACTCTGAAGATACCGCCCACATTTGTACAGAAAATATGAGAAGACTTTTGTCTAACATTAGTGATTTGAGTACTAGGCATTCATCTGTTGGTGACATTTGTTCAGTTGTTTGTGAAATGGGAAATGATGTTAAAGTAGTTATAGCAGCTATTTATATATCCCCAAATCAAAAGATTGAGGATATAACATTATTTATCCATCGATCGCTGTTAGAATATACTGAGGGAGGTTCTAAATTACTTAACCAAAATTTTCATAAACTTCCACTCATATTGGCTGGAGACTTCAACGTTAACTTCAATGATAAAAAAAAAATTGGAAAAGCTCACATCTTTTTTATCAGGTACATTTGATTTAAGTATTAATAATGACCCATCGCAGTTCACAACGGAATATTGTACAACCGTTGATGCTGTTTTCTCGAGATACTTGGATAACATTGAATCTCAAACGTATGCATCTTATTATAGTTACCATAAGCCAATAATTACCATGATACAATATAATGATAATAAAACTTAAAAAGAATTTTTTCTTATTTAGAATTTATGTATAATTTATAATTCACTATTTTATATTTACATTTTAATAAATGACTATTTTTCCTAAAATGTTAAATGAAATTTATTGATTTAAATCCTTACTTTACACTTTTGCTTTGAACAAATGATAAAAAATAAAATAAAAAAAATATACAAATTAGACAGAGGGAGAGAGAGAGAAAGAGTTGGTTGAATAAAAGGGGGCTGCACTTTTTGGCGTGACAAAAATACACCAATATAATCAATAGAAATCTACATATTAAATCACGTTTAGAGTTGAAAAAATAACGTAAGGAACTTCGTCCCTTCGGTCCCCCGACCGCACAATTTTTTTCTTCTCTATTCTTTCTATTTTGAGAATTTTCTGGAGTGGGCGAACATTTATTAGCAGACGGGTGTGAAAAATCATCCGTGGCTTATTATGGTACCCTAGCAGCTATTAGAAGGACGTTCCGTTTATATGAGAAACGACGCCTTTAATTTCTACCTTTTACACCAAAAAAACTCTTATAGTACTTATATTCTTGACTAACCTTCAACATAATATATTCACGAGGATTCAAAACCATAATTTAATACGTCAATATATTAAAACAAAATCTTAAACTCTTATGATTTCTAAAGTATTTTACAAAGATGAGAAAATATTCATGTGGATAATAATTCAAATGCAAAGATTTAAAAATTCAAATGCAAAAAACACTGATTAAAACATGGAAGAGAAATGAGGAAAGAAAATACTCTACTTATGCTTACAGAAGCTCCGACTTATTATATTTATTTATCACTTATTATTCAGGCGAGAAAGGACAAAGGAAAGCATTATAAAATTGAAAAACAATTACAATTCCGCAAAACACCCGATTCATGTTTAACGAAGCTATGGATGACTAAACGATATTTATTGCTCTCCACTCCCGAGTAACGTGACCTTCGACCCATGTTTATAGTTGAGTTGACCTACTTTACTCCATATTTTACTAGAGATTCAAAACTGCGTGTGAAAAACAGATACTTAAAAGAACGATCTGCTCTTTTAGGTTCGAAAGGGATAATACCAATATTAAATTTCTGAAGAAAAGCATGATTAAATTTACGGTTATAATGGATTTAGCTAACCCTTACAGTATCAACATAACTTAAACCATTTGTACACATTAATTATAATTTCACATACATAATTTATGCACTTTTATCAAATATTTCATTGTAACTTTTACTGAAGGATCATTAATTAATCATAAAAACAACTATGTAAAAATTTTACACACTTTTACAGACAATTGGTCTTAGCTTTAAGAGTCCCAATTTAAATATATATTTATTTTTGTTTATTTATTTATTTTAATAATTTTTGTTTCTTCGGCATAACACAAATTTAATTTGATGGAAATCTGTCACCGATAATTACATAATTTCAGCAAATCCAGCATTTCGTAGGGGAAGAAGTGGGAAAATGTCGGCTCCGGAACAACTTGTTGACGCAGGAGAAAACAATTTTCTTCTGGTCGCAGCACGACAAGGGGCAATGAAGGACACAAATTGCAAATATTAGAGATACATTCTGGCACACGATTCTTTTAAAGGAACGGAATGCACTAAAGGAACAAAGTGCACAAATCACTGAATTTTGAAGCATCCATGTTGTAGACAATCTTCGATGAAAAATGCAGTGGCTCACACCGGAAACAAGACGGACGTCAAAAACAAATCGGTGGTGAGGAACGCGTAATTATTTTACACTGGACACAAATTTTGGTGGCGAAGAGATGATCTAGGACGTAAAGATGGGATACCCGCAAAGGAGCACCTGTCCTACCGGCTCGTATAATGATATCGGCTAACGCGCACGGTAATCTTTAACTTAAACTATGTAGAGGAGATGAAACACAAACATGTTGTAGACGTAGCCAGAGGGTCAGGAGATGCAGACCATTTCACGAGAGCCGTTGACACATCGGGGAGGAAACCCACACACTGGACAGGCATTGGAAGGATGCACACAACAGATAAGCGACGCATATTAATTTATTCCGGATTCTAATGTAGACAAATATTATTCAGAAAAGCACGGGTATCTTAACAACTTGAACCAAACAATTGCAACGCCTCCGGTCGCTGCCGGGACGCATTCAGAACGCAGATTTTAAATCATATTGGACAGCATCGGAGCAGCGCGTAAACAGGACAAGACATCGACAGACAGTAAAAAGCTCGCAGTACTTTTACAGAAGGTTATAAAGTGTAGGGGTACTGACAGCGGGGATATAATGTTATTGGCTAAAATTGAGCATCTGACTTGATTACATAAGGACCGAAAAGCGCACCGAGGCGAAAACATCACGTGGTGCTGAATCATGTTTACAACAATCTTTAACGCACGTGCACTAAGGGGTAATCTGGATGGTTAGTTGGTCAATTCCTAGTTCGCAATTTGAAGAAAGAGACTGTACTTTATTGAGAAGACACAAGGATAATTTAGAATACGCGTTAAGTAAAAAACGTGGGGCGGAACAGTTTATAAGGATGGGGCGTTATTATTACATATATATATATAAATATATATATATATATATATATATATATATACAGTGATTTCCGCTTATAAGAATCACGTTTGTTATTACTGTTTTTGATTCTTTTAAGCGGTTGATTCTTATAGCCGAAATTTAGGTTTTTGGACAGGTACACACACACACACACACACCTATATATGCATATATTAGGTAATTTACCATAAAATACTCCTTAATTTACGTTAATTATCTTTTATTAAAATTATTTTTTATAATTTTAAAAATACAACTTAATTTCTAGACCTATAAGTAGATAGATACACATGATCATAGTAAGAGAAGAAAAAAATTCCAATATTTGTTACATCATACCTGCTTAACAGTTTTAACATTTCACTACAGGAAGGGAGCAAGAAAAAGATTTCTATGGTAGTTTGAGGTAATGAAGTTTTCAGGAGGCTGTTTATACCTCTTTCAATACCAATATTCTCAGACGAAGATTCACCTTCTAGCTTATGTTTCACGGTTTGATAACGAGCTGAATCTACTAATGTCACGTTTGCCTAAGTAACAGTGGACACTTCGCAAAAAAATTTATGTGTTTCAGGGTCCAGGAAGCCGCAACCAGGATGTGGGAGGTTATAAAAAAGAGTCCCTGTCTTTTTTTGTCAGTGGAGAAAAATAAAATCGGACCCGGACGGGTGAAGATGCCCCTGGATCAAGCTACTAGGACAGTGTTTAACTAAAGCGTTTAAGGGGAATCTATTATGTTATGTCTAACAAAGAAAGGGATGAATTTTACGACTGTATTCCCTCCCATCTTATCACCCTTTCTTTAAAAAAGAATTTAAAAAAAACTTCGTGCCTTTTGAGGGTTTGAGTGGTTTTTTTGGAAAAATGCAAGGAAAGCGAAGAGTGTAAGCTGATTCTTAAAACCGGTGGATTGATTCTTTAAAGCGAAAATTTTAACATGGAAATAATACATTTGTTTTTGATTTTGCGATATTGATTCTTATAACCACTGATCACTATAAGCGGTGGTTACTGTATATATATATATATATATATATATATATATATATATATATATATATATATATATATATATATATATATATATATATATATATATATATATATATAAATATATATATATATATATATATATATATATATATATATATATGTCATGCCCGTACCTCAAGCCGCGGAGGAGAGGCATAGCACTTATCGGAGGCGTAGCCGGCACGAGGGAGTGATGCAGTTGGGCGAAGTGTTGATCATACCGTAAAGCGCTGCACACAACTTGGAGAGAAACACGCATGGAGCCATAGATGAAATACACAACTTCGAGAATTCGCTTTATTTATTTGAAAGCCTTGGCTGCAGCGGCCACATGACTTGGCCTGACGAGGCGCGGATTACCTTATAAGACAGAAGCGGACCGCATGTCCGACATCAACGAGAGTTAGACACCAAGAGACAGCAATCTTCTTTTCCGCACATAGTAAATAAATGCTTTGCACTATTGACGCCAGAGGGCCTAAAACTTCTTAATATTTTAATTGGGCGACTTTAGATTCGTGAAGTTCACGTGTCCATTTAAGTTTATCGGGGACTTTACTGCTAGATGCCGCGCTTGCTAGAACCGCGACCCCTTGACCTGAGTGTAGGATAAGTGGCCATAAAATTCTTGCAAAGTGTGGTTTTTGACGTTACAGAACCTATAATTTCAGTGTGATTCGAGGGCTCTTCAAGATTTTTGACACTATACTGACATTTGGAATCTCATAAACTTCTAACACTCATATCTAGGGATGTTATTGAGTTCAGCTACTTCACATGCCTGTATAATGATCTGCAGGGATAATATAATTTATCTTATTTTACTTTTAGGTTCCAATTTTGGAAAAAGGGGTCGTGCTTTATTAACAGGGTAATTTTAAATACGCTTTATATAATGGTGGGCCGTTATTATCACACACATATATATATATATATATATCAATAAACATTTTCAGGAGCTATTATCAGTGTCTATTTCCCATATCAAATAATGAAAATTGCGTATTCTTTGTAAACAGTGAAGGGGGATGGTCTTTTCTAGTAAGAGAATAAGTATATGATTGTTTTAAAGAACGAATTTTACAGTATAAAGCTGATAACGAAAATAACACACTTCAATACGTTTAGTCAAAAAAACTTTAGAGATCGTACAATAATTATGTAGAATATATGTATTGTGCAAGATAGTGATATATTGACAATGGTTCAAAATATCTAGGTATGCAAATATGCCTCGTATACTTCAGTACGCCTCGGAGTTAAACACGAGCGTCATTCGAACACGTTTCAGAGTTCGACCGAAAGCAGAATCGTTGCATACAGAGATTTCGGATTATCCTTCCGAGATATCGGTCATCGTGTGGGGCGTAGCCAAGTCACAGTCATGCGAATATGGAATAAGTGGATGCAGGAGCTAAAAACTGACCGATATGAGCGATTCCAACCGCCTCATCGCACCACTCCACGGGAAGACAGGCATATTGTGTGCATGGCACTGATGAAGCGCAGTGCCACATACGCAGCCATAGCATAACGAGTACAGTCTGTAACACAACAATCGATGTCAGCACGAACAATACAACGTCGTTTGCAGCACGGTGGACTGTAAGCTAGGCGTCCATTGCTTTGCTTACCTTTGACTTTAAAATACAGGCGTTTGCAATGGTGCACTGAATGGTGGAAATGGAATTCCGAATGGCATGGCATTATGTTTTTGTACGAATCACGCTTCTACCTGCAACACCACGATGGATGAATTAGGGACTGTTCACATAGGAGTCCGTTGCGTTGCGTTAAGGAAAAGATGACGTTGAGACAAAAATAAACCAATCATAGGCCTCCAAACGATTAGCAATGAAATTTTTAACGCGTATGATTGGTTTATTTTCGTCTCAACGTCATCTTTCCCTTAACGCTACGCAACGGACTCCTATGTGAACAGGCCCTTAGAGTTTGAAGACGCTGTGGAAAGAGACTTCTCAACTGTTGTGTTACTGGTCTTGCAACTGTTGTCATACTGGTCCTGCACCCGGTGTTATGTTGTGGGGTGGTATTGGATTCCACTCCCGCACCCCTCTAGTACGCATTACCGGTACACTTACCAGCCGGCTCTATATCTATGAGGTTTTATCTATGAGGCCTATTCTCCTTCCTTACCTTTAGGGCTTGCTTACGGCCACGTTTCAACAGGACAATGCACGACCCTACGTTGCACGCATTGTTGAAGATTTCCTCTCAGACCACCAGACTGCATTTTTACCCTGGCCTGCCTGTTCTCCAGATCTATCGTCAATCGAACATGTCTGGTCAATGATTGGACTTTCCTAGCTCGCATGATTTATCTTCAACCAAAATAAGAATTTCAGACTTTAATGCTCTATCATGTGATGCTATAAGTAATGTATTTCAATGCAGTTCTGTACAAACATTTTTATTGGATACTTTTGTTACTCTTTCTAGGGAAAACTGTAGCCTTTCTTTTATTATTATTATTATTATTATTATTATTATTATTATTATTTATCATGTCAGCTACTAAAATTATGACCTTTAAACTTTCCGCTCTTACTCTATATTAAAATACCATGTCATTCATAAAGCAAATGGCGCAGCTTGTCCTTTCTGGACCTTGTGCCAATAAATCCCAATCAACCATCATAAAGCAAAACTGTATGCAGAAGTAGCAAAAATGAATCAAATTCTTCAGAAAATAATTTAAGACTGAGTTATGCTTTGGAGTACTTTATCACTCCAAGTTTAACAAATATAAGCAAAAGAAAATTCATGATCAGAAGACATTGTTGTATTTATTTATTATCTGAAAGTGTGAACAGTAATCTAAATGCATCCTGCTCTGAAGCAGTGCGAGTAATCACTTTAAGTACAGTTTAGAATCACTCCTAGCTTCAGTTTTAAAATTCCATCATTAGGTTATACCCTTCTTTTGTGAAGCAAGTAGGTAGGGTGTGAGTGAGTTATGTTGTCGCATTTATTTTTGACAGCTTAATGCATTAGGTCATAATCTATTTTCGTTAACTAACAATCTAAGTTATTCATTATTTTTTTAATCTTTTCTATAAAATATATCATCACAGTCCAGAAACTAATAAATAGGCTTAGAACATCTAAGCGAGCTATTTATTATACATGAGTCATTTAAATATATTGCGTTGTGTAGGTTAAGATACAAGAGTTCACTATTTTTTCGAGGCTTGAGACACCATTGCACTTTCAGTATGCTGTAATAAACTAGGTAGAGGCAAAAAGTAATCTAGTTTGCTAGTTATTATCACATATATCTTTAATATACTTTATCTCTATTTTTAAGCTAACTGCTACAAGGTTTAAACTATAGGAGTCGAACATCAATAGAAACAGTTTATTAGAACCTTTATTTAAGTTTATGATGCACCTGTATTTACAACTTAATAGGGAACAAGTCCTCGTTTTCGTTGTTCTCAGTCTTTTCTTTTAATACTGATTCGACCCCTCACATTTTGAACATTTGCCATTGAATTCCTAATTCTTCTCTAAAATTGACCATTAAAAGCTCAGAAATTGTTCATTGGCAATGAAATGCTGTGTTAAACTACTGTTCCAGTCTGATCGTCTCCGTACTAGACTTTTCCTTCTTCTATTATATTAACTTTTTTATTTTTAATCATAAACTGTTCCCAATGTAATTCTACTGACAGCTGCTGTAGTGAATTGTAGCGCAAGATTTCTAGATCACTTCCTGTGTAGCGCGCATGCGCATTGATTTTCACCACACCGGATTCACGCGTTAAGTAAATTTTTGTCACTTCAAAAAGGTGCTTCTTACTGTAAAGAGCTAAATTCTATATTCATTAAATGTTATTCTTGATATTAATTCTGTTGACTTTCTTCTGTCGTTTTAATTTAAAAACTTTTAACCACTGAACCACATGTTGACTACTTCCAATTACTAAGATTTTTTTTTCTCACTAGTACAAAATTGTGACTGGCATTTCTAAAGCAAATTTGTTTGTTACGGATACCAAATGTAATATCTGACAAGTGTACCTCAAAGCAAGTTTTCAATCAATGGTTGAATTATTTTCGTTAAGAGTCTTTCACAGCTTAGATACGGAGATTTTATGTGTAAAAATTATGCCGCAACTTTTTGTAATTTTTCAGCACGTGGCACAATTTTAAAGCTGCATTGTGAGTTTTTAATATTTTTTTGGGGTTTAATAAAAGTTAGATGCATTATTCTTTGTGTAAATGTGCGATAAATGCTAGTAATTAAGGATATCAGTTTTGGGAATAAACTTCACGGATTACGATTGAAGGCGTGGTTTTTTTTATCTTACATTTTGGAGTAGTTCATCAGGACATTTGGTTTTTAACTTCCTGTAGTCCAAAGTTTTCCCTAATGTAACAAGAATTAGTCCTTCAGATGAGATATTCATTTTCTGGAGGAGGGCAGTTTTATTTTAAATTTCATGAGCATTAGTCGTCGAGCATTATACTGAATTTTTGCTGCGGGCGGAATGGTTGATCCATGAAGCTACAAAAGGAGCGTAAGCTTCAATGGAGAATTTTTCGAAAAATGGACCGATTATTGTCGCTCACCGGTAGATGGCGCGACATGTAAGTAAAGTGACGATTATACTGGTCCTCCTATGCCAGTAATTGGTTGCACTGAGCAACATAACTTTAATTTAATTCAAAAGGTTATTAACTTTTTTCTGATTACGCGCATGCATTTTATATGCAAACAAGAGAATAAAAATGCCAACTCTGCGCTAATGTTAAAAGATTGAGAAAAGAATCGAAATTATAATTCTGTATTATCAAATTTAAGCTTTCATTTTATATTACTTTTGAATTGAATTATTCTCTTGTCTGAAGTTATTCCCTTGTCAATATCAATGAATAATGTTATCAATATCTGCAAAACCTGTCATGTATAATTTTTTGATCAAATTTATCTATGGTAAATTGTATATCACACATTTAATTTTTATTTTATAATAATGTATTAATAGTGTATGTTGTTAATTTCAGTTCTTTATAATTATGAAATACTTTTCTTCTATTCAATATATTTTGTGGTTATGGCAAATTGAGCTACACGTCTGAACTAAAGCCATCATTTTTTTTTTAATTGTGCACAGAAATAAATATTTCTAGTTAACTTTTCTTAATATTGAATTTTATCACTATTAAGTTAGCTGATAAGTAAATAAGTTTTCATTGTATGATAAGAATGTTGTTACTATAAATGCTTATGCAAAATCTGTTGAGTATAATTTTTAAAAAAATTAATATTTTCCTATCTTTTTACTGTGAGTACAATGAAACCCATACTTTGTGAAAATGCGAAAATATAGCTGATTTGTCCTTATCAATGTTATTTGGGGTTTTTTTCTTTTTAATTTGCTGAAAATATTTGTAATCGATAATTTACCAACTTGAAGGTAATGCCTGACAATGCTGGAACCATATTAATGAATTTAATCACTATTAAGTTAGTTAAAGTACGTAAGTTAGTTAAAGTACGTAAAAGTGACCACTCCCCTTAAGTAAATAAGTTTTCATTGTATGATAAGCAATGTTGTTATTATAAATGCTTATGCAAAATCTGCGTGCAAAATCTGCTTATGCAATAAAATGCGTACTTTGTGAAAATTTAAAAATATAGCTGATTTGTCCTTGTCAAAGTTATTTGTTTTTTTCTTTTTAATTCGCTGAAAAAATTTCCATTCAGTAATTTACCAACTTGACGATTATACCTCCGGTTTTAAAAAGTGTAATCTGAGCTGTTTTGACTGATTTTTTTTCCAAAGGAAGATATTTTAAAGTATTGTCTGATTAAATACTGAATTGACTTCCTATTTTATTAGTCCTGATAAGAATTTATTTGTGATTGATAGAAAATGTTGCTTTTCTACTATGTGTGTGTGTGTGTTTTGGTTAATCAGTATTATTTCTCACATTTTTTTTCCATAAGAGATTATGAACAATGATAAAAAAATTTCTTCACAATTCTTTTCTGTAATTTCATTTCCTTAATTATTAAATTATTACAAAATTCTGAACTCATTTATTCTGAAACCAATACACAATTATTCTGAAAAAGTATATTTACTCACTTCCTTTAAGAATTTTAATGAATTATAGCAAAAAAAGCACTTGAAATAAAGATTTTGAATGAAAATAAACAATTGTTAAATTGAATAAATAAATTCATATTAAATACGCACTAAAATAAAACAACTTGTTTTCGCTAGGAAAAATACGAAAAATCCATATTAAAGCGTATGGTTGTCCGTGTCTAAGCCGCCCGGTATTACATGCGCGCGCCATCTAGTGGCGGCGACAAAATGGGAGACACATTTTTAACACTGAGCTGCTCCTCCTTCTGTAGCTTCATGGGTTGATCCAACCTAGGGATGCGACATCGATGTCGATGTTTTCAAAACATTGATGTTTTAAACATCTATTTATTGAGGACGATGTTTTTTTAACATCGATGTTTTGTGCTCGATGTTTTACGTTGTCTCGATGTTTTTTTAATGAAAAAGTACCATAATAAAAAAAATTTTCCACGTAGCATAATTTTCACACTCAGTAAATGTAAGCCTGAATTCTGAAAAGGACGAATACGAAAGGGGGAACGATTCCTTAGCAAACAGACAAATGGCAATCAACAACCAATGAACCAATCAGAGCGCTTGGAATCTTCCTGACACTCCAAAACTTTCCATGGGGTTTTATTTTACAAATAGTATATACACGAGTGCATCCATTTAAGTTTTTGTTTTGTTCTGGTTTTATATAAGTTGACGCTAATTTTATTAGTATGATGCCTCTCAAAAGTACCGTTTGGAAATATTTTTGCAAAACCTCTGACAAATTGGCGAAATGCAATATTTGCCATAAGTCCCTCAAAACTTTTGGCAATACCACGAATTTATCTGGACATTTGAAGGCAAAACATGGCGGTATTTACAACGAGAATTTTCAATGTAGCCCAAGGCAAAAGCAACCAAGTTTTTGTCATTTGTGTCAGCCCAATCAGAGAGTAAAATTAAACCCCCCCCCCCACACACGACTAACCGAAGTAACATTAATGTTAGAGATTACTAAACCATTTTTAAAAAAATTGGTGTTCTAAAACATCGATGTTTAAAAACATCGATCGTTTTTGGGCGATGTTTTATTAGCATCGATGTTTTAATATTGAATATCGATGTTTCAAAACATCGATGTTTTGTTATCGATGTCGCATCCCTAATACAACCGTCCTTCTGTTTAGTAGTCACTATGTTTTTCCGAAAACTGAATGTATTTCCTTAGGCATTTTTCTGGATTTTTATAAATTATTCTTGTTCCAACCAGCTCTGTCCCTTTTAATCTGTTGACAGCTACGATTTAGATGAAGTTTTTTTTTATGTGCATTAAGAGATTGGGAATTTTGAGCTTTCATCTGCGTGTATAATTTTCTGATCATATGCAAAACGAAATCAAAAATTTAATGCATCAGAGGGGATTATTTTGCTCGACTTTATGATTATTATCAGTATACGTGATAGTCTGATGTTACACATCAGAATGAGCAATTTTTTTGTTATATACATTTATATTCAGTGGAAACTGGTAATAATTATCAAATAATTGTTGTACAAAAAAAGAGAGTGAAAGAAGTGTCTAATTACAAAGAAGTAATTTTCCACGCTAATTTTTGTTGGAATTTCTATATTTTATTTCTGGGTAGACGAAGATAATAACAATCTACTAAGGTTTTATATTTTTTATTTTCTAATGCGGGGGCACTTTTCCGTGAGACATTCTCCTTTTGTTATTATGGGAGCACCATTTACGTGACCCAGAATTACTCCCTGTGAGAGGACAACATGGTAACGACCAGGCCTTGCTCGGGATTTGAAGCCAAGCCCACAGCATTGTAGCGTAATGGAAGTATGGGGTTATTTTCCCCAAGACCTCACAGAGTGTACGACACACAGCTGCGTGTTTATCGGGGTATTTATAGCGAACCCGGTATATAACGAACTCACGGATATAACGATCGAAAATTTTGGTCCCGCCATTTTCTTATTGTACGCAATTTAATTAGTGTTGTGTCAGTTTAATCTAATCTATTTTAGTCGATTTAAATCATTAATGATCATTTTTAAGAGATTTTATCCTTTTTTGATACATCATTATTGAATACACATTGCAACTAATGAGTTATATATTTTGTGAACTCTAGCATTTGTGTTAACGGTTCGGATATAGCGAACCACCGGATAAAGCGAACAAAACTTTTGGTCCCTTGAAGTTCGTTATAACGGGGTTCGACTGTACTTATTCTTATAGTTTTGTTTCTTGCATCAGTCAAATATTTGTGTATAAAAATTAAATAAATTCACTGACCATAGAAAAAATTACTTTCGGTAAAATGATAAAAAATTTTAATTACTTACAAATAAAAGTTTATTTTTACAAAATTTAAATTTTAATTCTCTAATTTTATTCAGCTCTCCATTATTTTATTTTGTGATCAGATGTATGCAGTCACAGAATAAAGCTTTTATAAGCGCGATAAGGAGAAGTGATAGAAACGGCTACGCCTTTTACTCAGTAATTCGAATCCCATAACAATTTGACCTTGATTTAAATTTCACCGAGTTTGGGCCATTTTGGGGGAAAATGGTGTATTAAAGTCAACTAAGGATATGAGTACTTTAAATGATATTCCGTATATTTCAAAAGGCTTTAAATCAGGGTCAACAAAGGCAATCAGATTATTACATCAATTTATTTTTGAAATCCACGCTGGGAGAGACAATCGTAAAGAACTCCGCATTTTTTCTGGTTTCCCTAAAACTTTTCTTGTCAATAACGAACGGGATAAAAGACTTAAAACATTTTCGAGCTCTTATTTAATTTGTATTGCTAATTTACTTCATCTTGATTGTTCTACAGACCCAATTCAGAGCTGTGAAACTATTTTCAATGCTTTAAATAATTTTTCGTCATTTTCCCCACCTGTACTCTCCGATAGGAGCGGAAGCGAAGATGTTTCACCCAACGACGCTCGGACAACGTGCTACAGTTTTGGCAACTGGCCAGGTGCCAGTTCAAAGTTCATTTCCAACCGCAACTTCACATTCTAATATAAACAACTGCTTCGGGCAGAGACAGATGAATAATTTTTCGTCTGATGTTGATTCGCAGTGCCTCTCAGTTACAAATAGTGGAATAAATTTATCGTTACGTGACCTCGCAGAGTGCATTAAAAATTTCAACGGTTCGTCCGATTCCTACAGTATTGAAATTTTTATATAAGAATTAGAGGAACTTTTTGATCTTAACGGAATAACAAATGATGTTCACAAAATTGTTTTTGCAAACAAAAAGTTTAGTTTGTTCCGCTAAAACATTTATTTATTCAATTCATGGAATTACCACTTGGAAATTGCTAAAAGAAAACTTGTTAGAAGAATTTTCATCAAAATTAAATAGTGCACATTTTCATACGATGTTGCAACAAAGGCGTTTAAAACCTAACGAATCATTACACGAGTACTTCATCGCTATGCGAGAAATCGGTTCAAGAGGTAAAATTGTCATTTCTTCGATTTTCGATTATGTTATCAATGGTATTCCCGATTTAACACCAAATAAAATTCTATTGTATGATGCTAGATCTGTTCTAGAATTCAAAGAAAAGTTAAAAGTCTATCGGAAACTTCACGATTCAGTTAGCGAGGCTACAATGATCACTGCCGAAACCCACCAACTCGAAACATTGCTGAGTCAGTTGAAAGGTTTTCAACGAGAAGTAGAATAATCTCGGTTAGCTAAGGATGAACTGAAATGTTCAAGCCAAAGAAGCTGAAAAGAAACAAAAAGCTATGGAATCTGAATTGATTCAGTTACAAGAAGATTTAGCAATGTCTAAAAATCAGAAAAGAAACTTAAATGAGGAGTTAGAAGCTTTGAGGAATAAACTTCTCCATTCTATGGATTCAACAGCTACACAACAAGCTTTGCGAACTAAAATGGAGGAAGAACTCAGTATTTTAAAGAGGAACTTGGAAGTCGAAACTGCTGCACACCAAAATCAGATTCGTGATTTAAAGCAGAATCATACAATTGCCACTAAAAATTAAATGACCAGTTAGATTCAGTGCAAAAAGCTAAAATAGCTCTAGACAAGACTAAACGCAAGCTTGAAAGTGATCGTGAACGTTTACAAGAGCACACAAATGAAAAAGTAGAAGGAAGGAGAAACTTTGAGAAAAACTTAGCTATTGCCAATATCCAGGTTGTAGAATATAAAAAGAAATCTGAAGAGGAAGCAGATGTTAGCAGATGTTTGGCTTTGTTAGAAGAACAAAGGAAGGCGATGTCGAAAGATATTGATATACTGAATACCAAATTACGTTTAGAAGTGAATATGCAAGCAATAAAGACTCGCCAGAAGCAATTAGAAAGAGACTTGCCAGCTCGAGATGAACAAAATGAAGAGAAACGACTAGCTTTGATAAAGGAGGTTCCTGACCTAGAAGACGAGTTTATCAACCTGACATTTCAAGCCACAAATCACCTTCCCAACGACGTCAAAAATAACATTTTGAAATTACAAGAGCAAAACAAGAGACAGTACAAGAAACGTCGGAAACAGACAGCCTATCATGTAGCCGTTCAACGTAACCAATTTGGTCCTGGGCTTAAATTGCGCCCCAAATTCTTTGATCCTTACGAAATCATAAAGATTCGACCACATGGCAGATATGACGTCCTAAAAGTTGGTCTACATCAGGGGTGGGCAACTCTTGAGGAAGTCGATCGCGATCGACCGGTGGACCGCCAAGACATTTTGGGGTGACCGCCTTTACTAAGCCCTAAGACGCGCATACTAAAAGAAACATATTTATGGACATATTAATATGTTTGTATCTTGCGTTTTGCTTTAAACGCGGTTTTAAAAGAGTAAGTTTTTTTATTGTAGTTATATAGGTAAGTACATATTCCGTATTTATTATTAAGTTATAATAAATATTGTAGATCTTATTTTTAGCTCACCACACCTACACCACTGGGTGGACGCAACACCTTGAAAAAATTAGAAGTAGCCCGCACCCTGGAAAAGTCTGCCCACCCCTGGTCTACATGATGGTCCCACCTTGACATCTACAGCCGCTGATCAACTCAAGAGTTGGCCAACCACCTAGTGACTGTACCTACATTTCCTTTACGATGACGACTTGGACAATGGACATTCCATCATGATTATGAACTGTTTTTCAATGATTTTTTTCTTTTTTTTTCTTTATTTTGTATGGTGTTTCAATGACGGCAAAGACTATGGCACCTACAACGAACAAATGCTATACAACGACGAAAATGTAGCTTCAAGACGACCATGGCATGTTTTTGCTTTGTTTTGTTTTGTTTTCTCTCCTTTCCTGTTTTCTTTTAGAAGATGTGATTTCCAGGAAGACCTGTCGAGTCAGGATGCCCGAGTGTGACATAGAAAGCTGTGGCAACAGCAAGCAAGACGAATCAGAAGCGTTCCCGCCTAACGAAGAACCCGCCATTCTACGGGGAACACACGACTGCAGACAGGAAGACGCCCGGATACAGAGAGGGTATCAGCGAATAGCGTGGTGGCAGACGGGCACCGTAAAGACGTATAATTGATTATAATTTTGTTAATTGTAATTGTTTTGTCCTGTGACTCTCAACAATAAATTGGTGTTCATGTGAAACAGATGTGTTTAATAGATCACCACGGAGAACACCAACACACATATATATGTCTGCTTTCATCATAATTAACAAGGGAGACTTTCTGATAAGCTATATATGTTTAATATAAATAAAATTACCATATTGAGATTTCAGCTAATATTTCATATAAGGTTTAATTAAATCATTACGCAAAGTAAATGTTTATCGCACATTTATCTAAGCTTATGACAATATCCTTTTTTACAATATTCGACAATATCTAATGCTATCGTGTTCCCACGTGTTTTTAATTTTTTAATAGCACGCGTTATACTTAACACTCAAACAATTCCCAAGTATTTTTGGAATTTTGATGTACAAGCCACTGGCTGGCCATAGTCATTGGCCTGCTCCTTTTATTTTTCCCAGGACTGGCTGCTGCCATTACCCATCTATCTGATGTTACATCAACACTCTCTAACGTCAAAGAGCAGAGCTATTTTTGTGTCAAATTAAAATGAAAGGATGATGTGATAGTATTTTCCCCTGATTCGATACTAATGGCCGAATTCACCATAACAAAACTTCCTAAAATTAATATTTTTTACGTTTTAGATAGGTATGAACGTTTAAAACAAAATTTCGCTAATACTATTTTAGAACTAAACACAAATGAAGTTTGTCACCTCTTACATTAATTTTCAAATAAACTCATTTTCTCCTGGCTTTATGATATAGCTTACACACATTTATAGAGCTGGGGGTTTGAATAATTTTCTAGCTTCCGTTTCTAATTACGAAGTTATTCCGAGTTTAATTGTTATATAAGGATATTAGTTTAGCTGATGATGAGCTTTTAGCTAATTACAGTGATATTTCGTTTCATAATGGTGTGCTACGCTGGGAAAGATTCATTAAAATATTTGAGGGAGTAAATAAATTGTTCAGATTTATTTTACATTTCAAATATTTCTTATTTGGGAATTCATCAGATAAGAGTTTTCATAAAATATTTTATCCTTCTAGAAGAAAATATTTCTAGTATGGGTGAAACTGGGGTTGTAATAAAAGACTATTGAATAAAAGACCTATACAAAATTTTCATTAGAAAATTCAAAATATTTGATTGAATTACGATCAATTCATTTTTGGGAAATATACTAATCATATATGGATAAGCGTTTAATCCTTATATTAATAACAAAAATTTAATAAGTGATCATATGACGAAAGTAAGAAGTATAAAATATGTATACGATTTCACGACGCGCATTTAAGTCTACTTAATCTAGTAAAATGTAGGCCATATTCCTGAATATTTAGCACTTATTCAATTATAAAATAAAAACTTAAGTCATTAAAATACTGAAAAAGGCTTGTAATTATGAATTAACTACTGTAATTATTACAAAAATTATTAAAAGAGTATTTTCTTTTTAAACTCTAAAAAAAATCAAACATTGCTGAGTTCAGAGGAACATCAGAATTATGCGCTCCGTACTCTACTGCCTACTTAAGAATACAGTAACCACCGCTTATAGTGATCAGTGGTTATAAGAATCAATTGTTTATAAGAATCAATATCGCAAAAACAAAAACAAATGTATTATTTCCATGTTAAAATTTTCGCTTTAAAGAATCAATCCACCGGTTTTAAGAACCAGTTTACACTCTTCGCTTTCCTTTCATTTTTCCAAAAAAGTCACTTAAACCCTCAAAAGGTACGAAGTTCTTTCTTTATTCTTTTTAAAAGTAAGAGTGATAATATGGGACGGAATACAGTCGTAAAATGCATCCCTCTCCTTGTTAGACATAACATAATAGTTTTCTTTTAAACGCTTTAGCTAAACCCTGTCCTATTAGTTTGACCCGGGAGCATCCTAACCGTGCGGATCCGATTTCACTTTTCTCCACTGACAAACAAAGACATGGACTCTTTTTCCCCCCCTCCCACATCCTAGTTGCGGCTTCCTGAACCCTGAAACAAATAAATCTTCGGGGAAGTGTCCACTATCACTTAGAAAAACGTGACATTATTAGATTCAGCAAGTTATCAAACCATGAGACGTAAGCTACAAGGTGAATCTTGGTCTGAGACTATTGGTATTGAAAGAGGTATAAACAGCCTCCTGAAAACTTCATTACGTCAAATTACCATAGAAAACTTTTTCTTGCACCCTTTCTGTAGTTGAAATGTTAAACTGTTAAGCAGGTATGTTGTAGTAAATATTGGATTTTTTTTTCTTCTCTTACTATAATCAGTCTAGAAATTAAGTTGTATTTTTAAAATTATAAAAATAATTTTAATAAAAGATAATTAACGTAAATTAAAGAGTATTTTATAGTAAATTATCTAATATATGTAGATATAGGTGTGTGTTTTCCTGTCCAAAAACCTAAATTTCGGTTATAAGAATCAACCGCTTATAAGAATCAAAAGCAGTAATAACAAACGTGATTCTTATAAGCGGAAATCACTGTACTTTCTGAATTTAACAACGATTTTCCGCATAGAATTATGAATTTTCAAGTATAAAACTCCCTGATATTTTTTCGCAGTCTTGATAGAAACAGTTAATTCCTTTACATCCATCATTTTGTTAAATCAATAGTATTTTTTTATAAGTACAAATGTGATCAGAATAACAATTTTTAAAGTAAACTATACCAATAATCTTCCTCGTATAGACATTTATTATTCTGTGCATCATATATATATATATCCTATATATAATAGCCGTTGTCTCTGTATAACACTTCCGGGCTCTACTCATCTTTCAATTGAAGCCCTCAGTAAACAAACCGCCCGTTAGGCTTAATTTCTATTTCAGATGTGGATCAGAATTTTTTTTTACCTAAAAACAAATATCTTCTTCATCAAATCACGTTTGTTCAGCCTATTTTTCTATAAAACATTCAGAACTAAAAAAAATTGGATGTTTTTAGCTGTATATTTAACAGTTTTTAAAAATCTGTTTACTTTTGCGATGAATTCTGAAAGTAAATAAACTTGAATGTGAATGAATCGCGTAGTGAACTGTAAAAAAATGGATGGCAGTCTACTACTCCAATTGCATGAAAAACTAAATAAATAAAAAATAATGATAGGGTTTGCTTTTACATGTTGTGGATTAAATGCAATATTGTTAGATAATTCGGGATATTTTTTAACTTAATATTTAATATTTTGATCGAGTATATATATTTTGATTAATTTTACATATACTTTTTCTATTGCAACATGAGTTAATATTTTGATTTGACAATCCAAAAACGTGATTTACATTCTCAGAGATTAGCAAACTTATTTCAAATTTAAGTTATATTATAACAGTATTATAATTGGTACTATAATTAAGTATTATAATAACAATGTACGAGAACGAAAGTCCCTCTCAAAAAAAGCGCCGGGAAGCTAGAGAACGGCAACGGAGATATCTAGCAAGGCAAAGCCAAGAGTCGCGAGATAGATTGCGGGCGACTAATGCTGCAACCCAACGTCTTCGGATTCAACAAGAGTCGCCAGAAGAAACTCGAGTACGCCGAATAAGAGATGCAGAAACCCATCGCTTATCCCGAGAGCGTCAAAGGCGAGTAATTAATTTCACTGCTGAAATAGATGAACACTATTGTGGACCAATAAACGTAATTTGCCAGTTTTGTAGTTCTAAGAATTTCAGTGCAGAACGCCCGCCTGATGGAAAATTTAAAAGTTGCTGTTTAAAAGGAAGAGTTAAACTGGAGAAACCCATAGATGCTGAGGGAAATGTGTTGTCATACCCCAATTTTTTGTTTAACTTGCTTATGGATCCGAGCGATCCTGATCACAAGAACTTTCGCGAAAATATTCGCTCATACAACAGTGCGGTTCCATTTGCATCAATGGGAGCAAAAGTTCTTGATTTTAATAGCAGAGGACCTTATATTTTCAAAGTCCATGGTCAAATTTGTCATCGTACAAGCCACATTCAACCACTGAATGGCGAAGCTCCCCAGTTTGCTCAGCTGTATGTCATTGACAGTACTCAAGCTACTGATATAAGAGTTACTCATCCAGCTAATGAGCAATGCTTCTCGCATGTTTTAGATCAGACTGATAGATTTTTCAGGCAGCACAATCGGCTAACAAATACATACTGCATGCTTAGGGAGGTTCAAGCTCGAGCAGTTGAAGAAGCAAGTGAAGCAGGAGCGGATATTCCTATCGTAAATATGGTGCTCCGACGAGACCGACACTCTGATCAGCGCCGATACAATGCACCAACCGCCAATGAAATTGCCATGGTCTTTGTGAATAGTGACGGAGAACCTCCATTTGAACGTGGCATCCGTGTCTATGCTTTCAATCCAGAAAATACTTTGCAACCATTTATTAATATTAATATCTTGAGCCCAAACTTGGATCCAATGGCTTATCCCATTTTGTTTCCCTATGACGAGCCAGGTTGGCAACCGAACTGGAGTTGTGAAGCTTATGATGGAGCACAAGCAAATCGCAGCAGAGTGAATGTTACAATGCTTCAATACAAAGTTGCTTTGACTGCCATTCGAGATGAATTTAATCCAATAATTAGTGCAGGAAAACTTTCTCAGCAGTGGATTGTTGATTCATATCTTCAGGTAGAAGCAAATAATCTGAATTTCATCAAAATGCATCAGCAGCAGTTAAGAACTGAGCTCTATAAAGGACTTGCAGATCATCTTGAAATTGGGAATGAAAATGCTGGAATGCGAGCAGGAATTCCAATAATTTTGCCTTCATCATTTGAAGGATCACCAAGAAATATGAGAGAACGATGTGCTGATGCCATGTCCATATTTGCTAAATTTGGTGCACCAGATCTTTTTATAACATTCACGGCGAATCCAAAGTGGCGAGAAATCACTGAAAATTTACGACCAGGAGAACAAACACATGACCGTCCTGATTTGGTGGCACGAATCTTTAAGTTGATACTAAAATCTCTTATGGAAGATCTGGTTGTTCACAGTGTCTTTGGAAAAGCTACAGCTCATGTTTATACTGTGGAATTCCAAAAACGAGGACTGCCGCATGCTCACATTTTAATTGTTCTATGAGTAGAAGACAAATTTTCAACTGCTGAGCGTATTGATCAATTTGTGTGTGCTGAGATTCCATTGCCTGATCAAAATCCACGCTTGCATGAAATTGTAACAAAATGCATGTTGCATGGACCATGTGGTATTGATAATCTTGGAGCACCTTGCATGGAACATGGGAAATGTAAAAAGCAGTTTCCCAAGCAACTTCAAACAGAAACAACACCTCCCAAACCAGCAACGCCTTATATTTACTGCTGGTCATGAAGTAGAAGCCTTGCAAGCTGCACGATCATCACGAACAAAGCACAAGCATTGTTGTACACAGATATTCCATATCACGATGTGTATATTCATAATAGCTGGCAAAAAAGACAGAGAGGAGGTAATAAAATTATCTCAAGGATGTACCATGTTAGTGTAAAAGATGAAGAGAGATTCTATCTCCACATATTGCTGCTTCATGTCCCTGGCGCTATAAGCTTTGAATTTCTGCGAACGGTAGACAATGTTGTCTACGATACTTTCAAGCAAGCAGCTTTCCATCGTCACTTGACGGAGTCAGAGTGGGATTTGTATTTACAGGATGCTGCCATTTTTCAAATGCCAAAGCAATTGCGGCAATCATTTGCATTTATCCTTTGCTTCTGCAATCCGACAAATGCATTAGAGCTTTGGAATAAATACCATATTAACATGTCTCTCGATTATTTGGGTATCAATATTGAAACAGTAGCTTTTAACTTTGCTCTACATGACATCAATGAAATTCTCAAACAACATAGATTGTCATGTGCTTCAGCTGGTCTACCTATTCCAACAGGAAATCCAATCAAAATTCAGGATTTCAACCAGTCTGACGAAAGAGAGGCAGCTGAAAGATGTATAATATCTCTAAATAACGAACAACTTTCTGCATTCATGAAAATTACTGCAGCAATTGACAACATACAGAAAAATGATAGATATTTTTACTTGGATGGTCCAGGAGGTTCTGGAAAAACTTATCTGTATTCAACACTGTTGTCTTTTGTTCGAGGAAAAGGAAAAATTGCACTTCCGTTTGCAACGACTGGCATTGCTGCAACATTGCTAAAAGGTGGTCGAACTGTTCACAGTGGGTTCAAGTTACCAGTTCCTCTCCTTGACACATCGGTTTCAACAATGCGAACAACATCTCCAGAAGCTGAAAATCTACGAATGGCTGTGCTGATTATCATTGATGAAATTACAATGCTCACTAAAGATGGTCTTCGTTGTATAGATATATTGTTGCGTGAAGTCATGTGCAATGATAGGCCATTTGGAGGAAAAGTAATAGTACTTGGAGGCGATTTCAGGCAGACACTTCCAGTAGTCCCAAGAGGTACTCCGGCTGATATTATTGAAAGCTGTATAAAATCAAGCCCAATCTGGAACAAATTTACTCACCTCAGCCTTACTATAAATATGCGTAGCATCGGCCAAAATCAACACAACACATGGCTACTGAACATTGGTTTAAGCAATCTTCTTCATATTTTTGGATTACCAGTTAATTCTGTTGAAATACCTGAGCAAATGATTGTTGAGAACAGTCTAATTGAAGCCATTTATGGTGAACAACTGTGTAACATGCCAGTTGAAGAGCTTGCAAAAAGAGTTATTTTAGCTCCAACAAATAAGAAGACTCTTGAAATAAATCGTGCCATCATTGAAAAACTCGAAGGAGAAATTCAATTATATTATAGTGCAGATTCTATGATATCTGCAGATCCAAATGATTCTCTTAATTACCCATCAGAATTTCTACATGAACAGACTCCCTCAGGTATGCCACCACATATGTTGATGTTGAAAAAAGGAGTCATAATCATGTTGCTTCGAAATTTGAATCCAAAGCAAGGACTTTGCAACGGCACTCGCCTTACGGTCACCGGACTTGACGCTAACTTCATCACTGCAGAAATAGTTTATGAATGCAACCGGGGAGATATTGTATTTTTACCAAGAATGGATTTAACACCAAGTGACATTAATCTGCCATTCATCCTCAAACGCCGGCAGTTTCCAGTCATTCCAGCTTATGCCATGACTATAAATAAATCACAGGGACAAACATTCGAGCATGTAGGAATTTATCTTGATGAGCCTGTATTCTCACGCGGTCAACTCTATGTTGCACTATCAAGATCTCGAAATCCCCACCAAATTAAAGTTCAAATTAAAGAATGTCAACTACAAGGAAATTTGCTAAAAGACAATAGATATTTTACGCAAAATATTGTTTTCAAAGAAGTATTTTAAAAATTCTACAAGAAATGTAAAAGGAAGTTAATATTATTTTAATAATTTACAAAAAAGTTCAAAGATTTGTCTTTTAGTAGCAAATAACCAGACATGCATAATATACACAAATGCCGTTTGTGGAAAGTTTTTCTTCTTTGCGGGGGACAAAATGACCAATGATGAAAGGGTTGGCAATTTAGTTGCCTGACTACGATACAATCAGCAAAGACAAAAATTGTCAAAAAAGATTTTTTTTAATTTAATTTTTAAATGTTTAATCATTAAACCAAATATTCAAATACTATTATTTTTTTAAGAAATGAAATGTCTACAGAATATATCCCTCAATAAATAGAGGTAGTTCTTGATTCTTTTTTCTAAACTAACTAAAAATGCACCGATAATCATACATCCCTTGCTAATAAAATAAAATTTCTATCTACAAAATGGCAATTTGTAAATTCCAACATTCTAAAAAGCTTTTTTTCATTAGTCATGTCACAAAATTTTGGTCTTTTTCATTGAACAGTGTATGCAAAGTTGCAGAAATTTTTAATCAACTGCACCTTAAAACTTGCATAATTTCTTTGTAAAAATGATTGGAACATTTCATTTCTTTGGCGGAAAACAAACCTGTTAAACTGTTGTGAATACATACAATGAAATACCAATAGTTACTTATAAAGCACTTTATTCTGCATTCAGTATCCTAATTTTTCTAAAGATAAATACTTCAATGTATAATACTCAGCGGCAAAGATAAACATAGATCTGAAGAGAATGTCTTCACATTTAAATTTGCAACTTTCGTTAATCGTGGAAAAAGTCATTTCTAAACTTTAATTAATTTAAAGAATTTATTAGAACACAAGGAGTTTGCAACATGCTTAATAAAAGGACTATAATGAAGTTGCTTCGAAATTCAAAAAAAAAGAAGAAGAAGAGGACTTTGTAACATGCTTAAAAAAGGGCTATAATGAAGTTGCTTCGAAATCAAAAAAGGACTTTGCAAAAGCACTCGCCTAATGGTCACTCGGGTCAATGCTAACTTCACCACTGCAGAAATAGTTTCTGAATGCAACTGGGGAGATAATGTATTTTTACTAAGAATGAATTTAACACCATATGACATTAATCTAAAACATCAAATAACTAATGAAACTTTTCAATGCTGCTAATGCTACTCCAATTAATTTGCAGAAATTATTAGAACATTTTAGGTTTTTGGTGACAAATCTACTCGCTGTTTGAATGTAATTTAAGGACTTTCTAAACTTTAATTAATTTAAAGAAATTATTAGAACACAAGGAGTTTGCAACATGCTTAATAAAAGGGCTATAATGAAGTTGCTTCGAAATCAAAAAAGGACTTTGCAAAAGCACTCGCCTAATGGTCACTCGGGTCAATGCTAACTTCACCACTGCAGAAATAGTTTCTGAATGCAACTGGGGAGATAATGTATTTTTACTAAGAATGAATTTAACACCATATGACATTAATCTAAAACATCAAATAACTAATGAAACTTTTCAATGCTGCTAATGCTACTCCAATTAATTTGCAGAAATTATTAGAACATTTAGGTTTTTGGTGACAAATCTACTCGCTGTTTGAATGTAATTTAAGGACTTTCTAAACTTTAATTAATTTAAAGAAATATTAGAACACAAGGAGTTTGCAACATGCTTAATAAAAGGGCTATAATGAAGTTGCTTCGAAATCAAAAAGGACTTTGCAAAAGCACTCGCCTAATGGTCACTCGGGTCAATGCTAACTTCACCACTGCAGAAATAGTTTCTGAATGCAACTGGGGAGATAATGTATTTTTACTAAGAATGAATTTAACACCATATGACATTAATCTAAAACATCAAATAACTAATGAAACTTTTCAATGCTGCTAATGCTACTCCAATTAATTTGCAGAAATTATTAGAACATTTTAGGTTTTTGGTGACAAATCTACTCGCTGTTTGAATGTAATTTAAGGACTTTCTAAACTTTAATTAATTTAAAGAAATTATTAGAACACAAGGAGTTTGCAACATGCTTAATAAAAGGGCTATAATGAAGTTGCTTCGAAATCATAAAGGACTTTGCAAAAGCACTCGCCTAATGGTCACTCGGCTTAATGCTAACTTCACCACTGCAGAAATAGTTTCTGAATGCAACTGGGGAGATAATGTATTTTTACTAAGAATGAATTTAACACCATATGATATTAATCTAAAACATCAAATAACTAATGAAACTTTTCAATGCTGCTAATGCTACACCAATTAATTTGCAGAAATTATTGGAACATTTTAGGTTTTTGGTGACAAATCTACTCGCTGTTTGAATGTAATTTAAGGACTTTCTAAACTTTAATTAATTTAAAGAAATTATTAGAACACAAGGAGTTTGCAACATGCTTAATAAAAGGGCTATAATGAAGTTGCTTCGAAATCACAAAAGGACTTTGCAAAAGCACTCGCCTAATGGTCACTCGGCTTAATGCTAACTTCACCACTGCAGAAATAGTTTCTGAATGCAACTGGGGAGATAATGTATTTTTACTAAGAATGAATTTAACACCATATGACATTAATCTAAAACATCAAATAACTAATGAAACTTTTCAATGCTGCTAATGCTACACCAATTAATTTGCAGAAATTATTAGAACATTTTAGGTTTTTGGTGACAAATCTACTCGCTGTTTGAATGTAATTAAGGACTTTCTAAACTTTAATTAATTTAAAGAAATTATTAGAACACAAGGAGTTTGCAACATGCTTAATAAAAGGGCTATAATGAAGTTGCTTCGAAATCACAAAAGGACTTTGCAAAAGCACTCGCCTAATGGTCACTCGGCTTAATGCTAACTTCACCACTGCAGAAATAGTTTCTGAATGCAACTGGGGAGATAATGTATTTTACTAAGAATGAATTTAACACCATATGACATTAATCTAAACATCAAATAACTAATGAAACTTTTCAATGCTGCTAATGCTACTCCAATTAATTTGCAGAAATTATTAGAACATTTTAGGTTTTGGTTACAAATCTACTCACTGTTTGAATGTAATTTAAGGACTTATTAATAAGTTGATAAAGGCCTCCATTTCTACAGTCAATATCCCTATTCCTTAGTGAAGCTTGATAAGAAATCCTTGCAACATTCTGGACTTCTCTTTTATACCCTCAGCAATAAAATAAAAATAAATCTATGAAGGATATTTCCCCATCCTTTTTTTTTAATTTCTAAGAAGCTTTGGCTGTATTAAAAAAAAATTTCAACATCAAAATTTCTTTTCTATGGTATATCGGGAAGCAGCTAAGATAATACTTAATTTTTCTGATTTTTATAATTCTTACACGTCAAAATGACGGGTTACCTTCTAGTATATATATATATATACACCGAAGAGCCATTATATTATGACCACCCTCCTTCTGTAACAATGAGTTCGCCCAGAAACAAAACCACGGTGCGTGCGCGCCTGAAGTTGGCGTATATAAAGGGCCCATGCATTGTCTTTCCAAGCATAGAGTGATTAGCGACATAATGGGAAAAGCAGCTGATTTATCAAACTTCGATAAAGGTCAAATCGTTACACCAGTCAATTATTGATGACTCTTTTTACAAGTTGTCGACCTTTGGGTATCTAATATTTCTCTCTTATTTTTTTTAAAATAGCTGCAACTCCGGCATGTAACACTTTGTTGTGTTCATGAAGCACTATTAGCTGAGTTATCCGAGCATCTCCGGGAAGAAGAATTGGGTGCTTCTCGGTCAATGTGAATTTCGATTCTTCCAATCCACCCTTAATTCGAAGAATTTGATTTTCGTCAAGAAAAGAGGCTAAACTAAATATAAGATTAGAAAACTTAAGAGTTTTGATTTAAGAGGCGAAATATTCAAGTTGAACTTCACGAATGCAAATTATTTCAGCCTGTTGAATTTCAGTAGCAACAAGAGGACCATTGAATGTTGACAATTTTCTAGCTCTGGATAAAAAACGATATATCCATGCTACCACTCTGAGAAGTTTTAAAACACTGTTATAACGTTTGAAATCTAAAATGGACTCCCTATTGGTGATACAAGTAGATAAATAGCTATTTGCGACGTTCTAACTGGATTTCATCTTTAATCTCACAAGATTGTTGCAGTGGCCAATTTGATAGGGATTCCTGCAGCCACGATGGTCCAAACCACCAAAGATAACTATTTGTAACGTTTTGTCATCTACATCTCTAGTAAGAAGATCACTGCAGTAGACTCGTGAATTTCTACAACCCTGTTGCAAACGAAGGGTTTCCAATCCTTGGAGGATCCCCTGATCCAACATAAGACAATTTGTGAATCTGTCCATAGGAACGTGTTCTTAATGATGTCACTAAACAACTGATGTAGTTATTTTGACATTCTGGAAGCAATGACGGCTCCCAACAGCTCAAGGTGAGGCAACGTTAAAGTTTTGAGAGGAGCGACTCTACTTTTGGAACAGATGAAGGCAGTTTTCATTTCGTCTAATTTGTTGGTGAACTGAAAGTAAGCAAAAACACCTTAAGCCTTTTGGCTTGAGTCACAAAATATATGTAATGAGATCTCATCGTTATTCAACATGTCACAATTTAGGAAGTATCTCCGAGGAACTGAAATACTCTGCAAGATGCTAAGTTCAGAATACCATTTCTG
>CAJRAI020000287.1:2500-50000 GCA_907164885.2 Dolomedes plantarius
GAATATATTACTCGTAAAAGGCCCCTAATAAGGCTTACTCGTAAAAAGGCTTAATGAGGCTTAAAAGGGAATATATTACTCGTAAAAGGCCCCTAATAAGGCTTACTCGTAAAAAGGCTTAATGAGTCTTAAAAGGGAATATATTACTCGTAAAAGGCCCCTAATAAGGCTTACTCGTAAAAAGGCTTAATGAGGCTTAAAAGGGAATATATTACTCGTAAAAGGCCCCTAATAAGGCTTACTCGTAAAAAGGCTTAATGAGGCTTAAAAGGGAATATATTACTCGTAAAAGGCCCCTAATACGGCTTACTCGTAAAAAGGCTTAATGAGTCTTAAAAGGGAATATATTACTCGTAAAAGGCCCCTAATAAGGCTTACTCGTAAAAAGGCTTAATGAGTCTTAAAAGGGAATATATTACTCGTAAAAGGCCCCTAATAAGGCTTACTCGTAAAAAGGCTTAATGAGGCTTAAAAGGGAATATATTACTCGTAAAAGGCCCCTAATAAGGCTTACTCGCAAAAAGGCTTAATGAGGCTTAAAAGGGAATATTTTACTCGTAAAAGGCCCCTAATAAGGCTTACTCGCAAAAAGGCTTAATGAGGCTTAAAAAGGAATATTTTACTCGTAAAAGGCCCCTAATAAGGCTTACTCGTAAAAAAGGCTTAATGAGGCTTAAAAAGGAATATTTTACTCGTAAAAGGCCCCTAATAAGGCTTACTCGCAAAAAGGCTTAATGAGGCTTAAAAGGGAATATTTTACTCGTAAAAGGCCCCTAATAAGGCTTACTCGCAAAAAGGCTTAATGAGGCTTAAAAGGGAATATTTTACTCGTAAAAGGCCCCTAATAAGGCTTACTCGTAAAAAGGCTTAATGAGGCTTAAAAAGGAATATTTTACTCGTAAAAGGCCCCTAATAAGGCTTACCGACGAACCACCTTCAATTGCGCCGTAAGAGAGATCAAAAATCTCTTGCGCCGTAAGCGGCAAAATCACGACGAGAAATGAGAAATGATTCGTAAAACAACGGCTAAGGTGTAAGTTACACATTAAAACGCATTGACAAATTAGAATTGTTGAGTAATTTTATTTGCACGACTGATCGAGAGGGACAAATCGGTTTCAAGAGTTTTGCGGCGACATACCGCTTAAGAACCGTTCATCAAAGAAGTTCGGAAATGTCGCGAGACTGGCGCAAAGCGTGTTCAATATGGTGTCCACCGTTGTGTGCAACAAGTTGAAATCGACAAACAGCATGTTCCACAACGGATCGGGGTGATGTTCGGAATGTGTTGCGAAATGCGTGCCTTTAATTCCGCTAAATTTGCAATTGAAGCACGGAACACAACATCTTTGAGATAACCCCACAGCCAGAAGTCACACGGAGAAAAAATATGGCTGTAGGATGAATGATGCCGTAAAGCCACACCACACCGTGACCTTTTCAGGATGAAGTGGTACGGGGTGCGTTGCCAGTGGATTTTCTGTTGCCCATATTCGACAATTCTGGGTATTGACGTACCCTGTCAGATGGAAAAGGCCTTCATCTGTCCACAAAATTTTCCACGGCCATTCATTATCCATTTCCATGCGACCAAGAAAATCTAACGCAAACGTCTCCCTTGCTGGCAGGTCAGACGGAAGCAACTCCTGCGCATGACCAATTCTGTACGGGTAGCATTGCCGGATGCTTCGTACAATTTTCAGCACCGTGCTCGTAGGCCTGTCCAACGTTCGGGCAATTCCTCGTGCACTGCACGGTTGCACACCACTGGCCAACCCCTCCTGTAATGCTGTGGTCACTTCTTCAACTACCGTCGAATGCACTCGTTTTCTCCCTCTACCAGATTGCACATCAAACGAACCTGTCGTTTCGAATTTTTGCATCATTTTCTTCAGACCCACGACACTCATTGGACCAACGCCTTCTTTTATACCCTTCAGTGTCCTGAACTTTTGCAGAGCTACTCTTGCACAATCATCGTTCTTGTAATACAGCTTTACCAGCAGAGCGCGGTCCTGCAGTGAGACACGCATGGCGAACGTCTGAGACGCGAAATGCGGAACAGCCGTGTACCTGACGGTTTTATAACACTCAAATGTGTCGTGCGCATGACAGGTATTTTAATTTACATCTTCTGCCGCTTACAGCGCCATCTGTTGCTAACTTTTGAAACTAAATTTTTTCTTCTGCCATACGCTTTCCGTCTTCTTCAATAACATGCCGTTCAAATTTGACGTCATTCTCATCAGTGGTTCTTTTTTTATAGCTTTTTGAAACTTAAACTTTAATTTTAATCACCCTGTGTATATACACTATATATATATATATATATATATATATATATATATATATATATATATATATATATATATATATATATATATATATATATTATATACATATATATATATATATATATATGTTATACATATATGTATATATATATTATATATATGTATATATATATATATATATATATATATATACACTAGAAATTAATCTAATAATAACCGTTTTTCAGTTTACGCTTATGTGTGCAGTTTTGTAGTAATGTGTACATTTCTGATCGACGCAGGTGACGATCCTGGTTGCGCAGGCCAACCCGTCCCTGCGCGGCCACGCCTTCTTCCGGTTGGCCGATGCGCTGACGGCGCTGCACTTCATCCTGGACCCCATCGTGTACGTGCTGTCGCGCAGGCCGCAGCGGCGCGACCTGCGCAGGATCCTCTGCCGGACGCCCTCCAGCAGCCTCAAGGCCAGGCAGGAAGTCGGTGAGTCCACTCACAAAACAAACAAACCGCCTAAACTAATTTTTTAATGATTTTTGTGTCCCTAAGCGCACCTCTTAAATGTGGATACAGCCCCTTTACCACAACCCTTCAAATTCGATACGCGGGGGAAAAGCGGTTTATTCTCAGGGGTGATCTGTGGTGGTTTGAGAGTTGGTCTGGGGGTAACGGGGGGGATTACTAGGTGTTTTTTTCTTACGTTTAGTGAAATCGTGAGTCTAAAAAGGTTGAGAACCACTGCTTTAAACAATTTTAGACAATGGCGCTCAAACTAATAGAACTTAATAAAATTTGAAATAAAAGGAAGAAAAAGAAAGAAAAATTAAGTTTGTCGCATGGCCAGTGTTTGGAAGCCTTCTGTTGATCTAAATATATTAATTGTTTGAGGATCATAAAATGGGAAGAAGTTTAAGTTTTCTACAGGTTTTTTCTCCTAAGTTCGCGAAACAGAGTTAACATACGATATGTACACTCATGGACAAAAAAATTAGCGCACCAAGAAATAATTGCGGGATCGTAACGAAACTTGCAATGAAGGTACATGTCGGGGAGATATGCAAATGATTAGAAATGCAGCGTGATTGCGCATTACGTATAGCCGGTAGAGGGCGTTGAACATCGTACTCTGTGGAGTATAAAACAGGTAACCAAAGCTTGTTTGAGTGTGCTGAATCATTTACAAAGGAAGAGCTGAGATAGACATGCCATTACGCAGTGTTCGAAGACAATATAAGCAGTTGTCGCTGTTTGAGAGCGGGAGAATCGTCGGGATGATGGAAGCTGGGTGGTCAGCTAGGCGAGTAGCTCGTCAATTAGGCCGCTCTGATTGTGTTGTGAGGAGGTGTTGGGACCAGTGGACCCGAGAGATGTCATGTACACGAAAACCAGGCTCAGGACGCCCTCGACAGACCAGTCGTCGAGAAAACCGCCACATCGTAAGAAATGCACGCGTACAGCCAACTGCTTCATCGGCCGCCATCCAGGCACAGGTAGCACCTTCACTAGGGGCCTCTGTGTCTTCTCGAACCATACGAAGGCGCCTGGCTGAAGGACAGTTGGTATCACGGTGCCCATTACGTGTGCTGCCCTTGACGCCCACCCATCGACGCCTCCGTTTGGAGTTTTGCCGCGCACGAGGAAACTGGACTGCAGCGGAATGGAACCAGGTCGTCTTTAGCGACGAATCCAGATTCAATCTCGGCAGTGATGACAATCGTGTTCGTGTGTGGAGAGCCCGTGGTGAACGCTTCAATCCTGCCTTTTCTGTACAGCGACACATCGCTCCCACAAGTGGTGTGATGGTATGGGGTGCCATTGCGTACAATACACGGTCACCCCTAGTATTGTTCCGTGGCACCATGACAGCCCAGCGGTATGTTCATGAAATCCTGCAACCACATGTGTTGATGCAACGTCTCCCAGGAGCCATTTTTCAACAAGACAATGCTCGGCCTCATACGGCAAGGGTGTAACAAGACTGTCTCCGCACTGTTACCACCCTTCCTTGGCCTGCCCGATCCCCAGATTTGTCTCCGATCGAGCATATCTGGGATCATTTGGGACGACGAGTTGGGCATCCCACGAGTTTGAACGAACTAGAGGCAAGGTTACAGCAAATATGGAACAAAATGTCTCAAGACATCATACAGAACTTGTATGACTCAATGCCCGATCGTATCGCATCCTGCATTCGCGCTAGAGGGGGTGAAACGGAGTATTAACTCCTCCGTTCTTTTGCCTTTTTCTCTGAAATAAATTATCCTTTTTCTTTGATTTTCTTATCATTTACTTATATCAAAGTAGTCATTACGTATGTAAAATTTCTTTTCATTTTGACGACTCCTTCTTGGTGCGCTAAATTTTTTGTCCATGAGTGTATATATATATATATATATATATGTATATATATATGTATATATATATGTATATATATATGTATATAAATATGTATATATATACATATATTTATATATATATGTATATATATACATACATATATATATATGTATATATATACATACATATATATATATATGTATATATATACATACATATATATATATATATATATATATATATATATATATATATATATATATAAATAAATATGTATATATATACATATATTTCTATATATATGTATATATATACATACATATATATATATATGTATATATATACATACATATATATATATATGTATATATATACATACATATATATATATATATATATATATATATATATATATATATATATATATATATATATATATATATATATATATATATATATAATCGATATTTAAATATATATATAATGTTCTTTATTCCGTAGGGTTTGAGCTTTCGAGCCGATGAGTGGCGGGACCAATAAAAGTGATTTTGTGGAAACTGGTTTCGAGCTGCTCTGTCCAAGCCGAAGGAGAATGAGACACCCATGCACACCCATCGACAACAATTCAGATTTATTATAGAAATAAAACACTTTGTTTCCAATAGAATCGACTTTTTACAACAGAACAGAACATTTATAAATCGAAATACAATCACGACTAAAAGGAATAATAATAATAATAAATCCCGCTCTCTTTTTTCTACGTCGAGGCGGTGCTCTGTTCAGGTATCGAAAAATACTTGGTGCGACCATAAAGTAACCGGACAATTTTTTTATAAATAAGAAAAATATGACTCGCCTTCAAATAAATTTATCTCCTTCAAAATAATCGCCAAAGGAGTCGATGCAATTTTTTTTATAAATAAGAAAAATATGACTCACCTTCAAATAAATTTATCCCCCTCAAAATAATCGCCAAATGAGTCGATGCAATTTTTTTTATAAATAAGAAAAATATGACTCACCTTCAAATAAATTTATCCCCCTCAAAATAATCGCCAAAGGAGTCGATAAAATTTTTTTTATAAATAAGAAAAATATGACTCACCTTCAAATAAATTTATCCCCCTCAAAATAATCGCCAAAGGAGTCGATAAAATTTTTTTTATAAATAAGAAAAATATGACTCGCCTTCAAATAAATTTATCCCCCTCAAAATAATCGCCAAAGGAGTCGATGCAATTTTTTTTATAAATAAGAAAAATATGACTCGCCTTCAAATAAATTTATCCCCCTCAAAATAATCGCCAAATGAGTCGATAAAATTTTTTTTATAAATAAGAAAAATATGACTCACCTTCAAATAAATTTATCCCCCTCAAAATAATCGCCAAAGGAGTCGATAAAATTTTTTTTATAAATAAGAAAAATATGACTCACCTTCAAATAAATTTATCCCCCTCAAAATAATCGCCAAAGGAGTCGATAAAATTTTTTTTTATAAATAAGAAAAAATATGACTCGCCTTCAAATAAATTTATCCCCCTCAAAATAATCGCCAAAGGAGTCGATGCAATTTTTTTTATAAATAAGAAAAATATGACTCACCTTCAAATAAATTTATCCCCCTCAAAATAATCGCCAAAGGAGTCGATAAAATTTTTTTTATAAATAAGAAAAATATGACTCGCCTTCAAATAAATTTATCCCAATCAAAATAATCGCCAAAGGAGTCGATGCAATTTTTTTTATAAATAAGAAAAATATGACTCACCTTCAAATAAATTTATCCCCCTCAAAATAATCGCCAAAGGAGTCGATACAATTTTTTTTATAAATAAGAAAAATATGACTCGCCTTCAAATAAATTTATCCCAATCAAAATAATCGCCAAAGGAGTCGATACAATTTTTTTTATAAATAAGAAAAATATGACTCGCCTTCAAATAAATTTATCCCAATCAAAATAATCGCCAAAGGAGTCGATACAATTTTTTTTATAAATAAGAAAAATATGACTCACCTTCAAATAAATTTATCCCCCTCAAAATAATCGCCAAAGGAGTCGATACAATTTTTTTTATAAATAGGAAAAATATGACTCACTTTCAAATAAATTTATCCCCCTCAAAATAATCGCCAAAGGAGTCGATACAATTTTTTTTATAAATAAGAAAAATATGACTCACTTTCAAATAAATTTATCCCCCTCAAAATAATCGCGAAAGGAGTCGATACAATTTTTTTTATAAATAAGAAAAATATGACTCACCTTCAAATGAATTGATCTCCTTCAAAATAATCGCCAAAGGAGTCTACACAATTTTTCCGACGTTTCTCCAAGTCGTCGAAACACTGTTTATAGGCGTTTGAATTACCCGTTCGCAAAATACGCGTAACACTTCATTTAATATTCGAATCTCTGTCCTTTCGTGGCCATCTTAAGCTTCGGAAAAAGGAAAAAATCAGCTGGCGATAAGTCGGGAGAATAGGGTGGGTGATTTATGACTGTAATTGAATCCTTATCGAGGTATTGTTGTACTGAAATTGCCGTATGGGGACTAGCATTATCGCGTAAAAGAAACCGTTGCCCAGAATGAAGCAGTTCCTTCCTGACTCGCCTTATCCCGCTTCTTGATCGAAAAAGCACCTCCTCGTAAAAATGCTGATTCATTGTTTGATTTTCAGGAACAAATTCGTGGCGAATAAGTCCTTTGTAAACAAGAAATGCAAAATCCACGAAAGGACAGCGATTCGAAAACGTGTCGCGGATATTCAATCAAATGTGACGCGCATTTTGCGAACGGTCAGTTCCGACGCCTATAAACAGTGTTTCCGTGACTAGGAGAAACGTTGGGAAAATTGTATCGACTCCTTTGGCGATTATTTTGAAGGAGATCAATTCATGTGAAGGTGAGTCACATTTTTCTTATTTATAAAAAAATTGTCCGGTTACTTTACCTTGTAATTCCGACACACTTATAGGCGTTTATAGGCTTAGATGCAGGCAAAAAGGGATATTCTGGCGTGAATACCAAATCGAATATTCGAGGCTGGCTTTGAAACCCAGCCTCGAATATTCGATTTTCTTTAAGTGATTACAGGGGCGGCTCCAGTCCAGAGTTTTTTTTTTTTTTTTTTTTTTTTTTTGGGGGGGGGGGGCAATCGACAGATAGATAGATAGATAGATAGATAAGAAATAAAAATCGTCTCATTTTAAATTTAAACTCATTTAGTATTGGGTCTACGATTATATAATTTTAGGCTATGAAAGCAAAATACGCCGGGCTTTTTTGGGAGGGGCAATTGCCCTTATTGCACCCCCCCTTGGAGCCGCCAATGAGTGATTAGCTAAATTGTTTTTGCAAAAGACCAGAAAGGAAGGGCGGGGCGCATATGTCTACAGGAACAGTTCTATTTTGATCTCTGTCTTCAGAATCCGTGGACGTCACAGCCTTTGCCGGTAGTCGGCGTTGGCTCGCAGGTGTCCATCCCGGGTCCGCTCGACCCCCCATGCCTCGGTCACGTGACCCAGCAGCACCTGAGAACACACAGAGAAGACGAGGTTCGACAGATGAAACACGGATGGAATCGCGTGGGGAAAATCATTTTCCTCCAAACGGCACTCTACAGCCACATATGTTTTTATTTATATATTTTTATATATATTATATATATATATATATATATATATACACACACACACACACATATATATATATATATATATATATATATAATATTAATGCATTAATTTTAATGAACCTTTTACTTGTTCAGGTTCCATTATAAAATTTCTTCAGTTGATGCGTTCTTTATTTGACTGATGAGAACTTTTTATAAGTAGAATATGAATTGAAAATCGCAAATTCTTTTCTGTCCTTTATACAGTATACAGGATTGAAAAATAAATTTTTTAGAATGAACTATGATTTAAAATTTAACATATACTAAGCAACAATCAATTACTCATGAATAGAATATGTAAAAAAGTTTAAAAAGGCTCTAGTGATAACGTTAAAACGAATAATCTGCTGAATCACATGCAAAATAAAGATTATTTTTAGATTTATGATAGTACGAAAAGAGTATATAAACAATGGATATTAATATTTATTAAATTCTAAAAATAAGCAATAATTTATTTGTTAGAACAAATAATTTTTGTTTTCTCATTAATCCTATTTTCTTGTGGCCCACAGCAGCTTTCCATGAAGTTATATGGCCCTCATCAAATTTCCAGTTCTGCAGGCCTGCTCTAAACAGTAATATTATAAAGATATATTTCCCCCTAGCTGAGTACCCGTGTTTAGCTACGGAGAACATTCAAATTAAATACAACAGTCAATGTATACAATTAATGCCAATATATATATATATATATATATTTATAAAAAAATCGCAACATATATTTTTATATATAAAATAATGTAAAGGAAAATACTCAAATTAAATACAATGGTGAATGTATGCAATTATTTGCAAGATAATTGAATAATTTCAAGGGAAAATATGACAGTGATTAAGTAAAAAGTAACATACTCTAATAGGTTTTTAAGTTTATTTGTTAAAATCTACTAGCCAAAAAAGTCCACTGATCAGACACTGCTTTTTAATTTTACAGCAGCACGGAGCAAGTACTCATTTAGCTTAATACACTAATATTTTAGACAACTTTAGTCGGTAAATTAATCATTCACTGAATATTCATATAAAACACATTATTTTAACCTAGTGATTAAACAGTAAACAATAAGTACAAATACTAATTTAAAATTATATTTTGAGAAAGAGCTTTCATAAAAACATGTCACACTTGTGAATATATTTTTCTTGTTTGACACAATCTGCTAATTAAACCATTTAAAGCAGTAAATAGAAATACATATACTTACATATTAATATAGATGGAAAATATTTAAGCTTCATAACAGGCAACAGCAAAAGGAACTTTTATTTTATTTCACAGTGAACTACTAAGGACAAAAGTTGAAACAAATAGCTAATAATTATTATTCTCAAGATGCTATGAAACTTTATTTTTTTATTTCAACATTATTAATGAATACGTTCACAGAAATTAAACTGAACATATAATGGGAGAGAAAAACGATTTCAGTGACAAAACAATCACTTTCAGCAATGATCAGATGCCTTAAAAAAGAAAAATAAATAAATTATTTTTAATTAAGTTTAGTTAGATGATTACAAAATCCTTTTCACTTCAATCTGAGGTACATGTGAATTACTTGTAACAACGGAAAAAGTTATTCTTATGAATCAATATATATATATATATATATATATATATATATATATATATATATATATATATATATATATATATATATATATATATATATATATATATATATATATAAATTAGAAGTATAACATACATTTATAGCAGGACTTCCAGTACTAGAACTTGAAAGAAAATTATACCATCAATCAGTTCCTTTCATAAGGTTATAAAACGTGATGATATCTGGTTTTTTCAATTCTACTGTGGTTTTGTCGATTTTATCATTGGTATGCATTGTGGACAGCATAACTACATTCTTGTTCTTTTTTGCAGCATACGAAGCAATATTTGTTTCTATTTGAAATCCAAAAACGGAAGAATACAACTCCTTTTTCACCAAAAATTTAGGAGGTATTTCTCTTTTATTTTGTCCAAGTGTTCCAACAATTGTAATTTTCTTTTTCAAAAGTTCTTGTGCTAGCTCATATCCCGTATACCAGTTGTCAAGTTGCGTCCAGAATTGAAAAGCAGTGTCATCAACCGCATCACAATGGCTTTCGAACTACAGTCTCTTTTAAATGGTCCATCGGGTTGCTGACCAGCATAAATTTCCATATTCCAGGTATAATAGACTCTTGAATCTGCCAGTGCAAATATTTTGATGCCATACCTACATGGCTTTTTGGGCATATACTGCCTGAATCCGCACCGCCCCCGAAAAGGTTCCAGTTTTTCATCAATTGTGATGAACTCTCCAACAGTATATGCATTTTTACAATTTTCAACAAATGTTTCAAAAAAAATTCTGATGGGAGCCAATTTATCTATCTGTCTTCTACATTGACGATCATGGATATTGTCAAAGCGTAGACATCTCATCAAAAAGAGGAATCGATTGCGACTCATGGTTTTCGGAAATATGTCAATCTCAGTTATATCTGTTGCATACAAATCCTTCAAATTAGTGTGCGATGACTTATGCGTTCCACATAAGTATAACAGTCCCAGAAATGTTTTTATTTCGATTTCATCTGTCTTCTTTGCATCTCGCTCTCAAGTAAAATGTTCTTGAATAGATTCTATATAAATGTTTGTGCATTGCACCATCATATTTAGTATGTTGCTATCGAAGAGAACATTCCATGCATCTATGGGAGAAGCGATATGTCTTGAATAATGTGTATTACCTGGAAGCTTGCTTATTATGTTCCTTGAAGACGTCCTTACATTTTGACGGTATTTTTTCTTCAGCCATTTTGTAACTTTATCTTTATCAATATAAAAATCGGCTGTTGACAGTGAATTTTCATCTTCTGTTTCCGTCTCAATTTCAGTAGAAGAATCGTGATTGCTACAGTATTCTTCATCCTCAGAGTCATCACTATCTTCGGATAAAGGTTAATCATCACTAGAAACAGTCTCTAAAAGGTATCGCAATTGTTTCATTTCCTCGTCATAATTCAAATAGCGTGCCATGATACACTAAACTGGCAGAAAAAAGGAAAGATCTGACTGACGCGAAGACTAGCACGGGTATGACGTACCCCCCCCGAAAGCTTTATCTCAAAATCTATTTTCAGAGCAGACATAGATTTTACCCCTCTGAAAGAATGTGACCTTGAGTGCAGCTACACGAAATTTCGGCCAAATCCGATAAGAAGAAAGTAACAAAAACATTGAATGAAAATGGATCGGGTATGTCATACCCAGTGCGAGTTCTCCCGGGTTAATACTGTTAGTTCTAAAAATTACATCTGTTTGACAATTGATGGATACAAATTAACCAATAAAGTTGTAAGGCTAAAATTATATGAATTAGTGCCGTGAGTGCTGTCAACACATTTTTTCCCCTCCAAATTTTTAACATTTTCAGTTGAAATTTAGTCATTATGACCAAAGAGAAATCTTCATTTTTCAAAATTCCATGGTTCACTCCCTGCTCTCTATATAATGCAACTGGTGCCTCATCATCTTCCAAATCACTCATGGCCTGGACCCACATATTTACACTCACAGCATCATTCGAGTTAAATTTCAGGATATTACTCAAATGATTGCGGCGAGATAAATTATATAAGTCCATGCGATTTAGAAGATGGATTCTCTGGAGTTCGTTTTGGCCAACAGAATCTCTTACGTCATCTAGTATTCTTTGAAACGAAACACCTTGTCTCAATTTATCTGTAAGAGGATTTGAAACATACAATTATTTTGAGTTAAGGGAACAGTGGACATTAAAATTTTTTAGTTTTTATCATAGAGATATGAAATTTTGGATGTATATACATTTCACCATAAGTATATAGAATACCTTAAAAGAAATTTCTAATCTTATTATAATATTAAGAGTTTTAAAATTTTTAATTCTCATTGCAACTTAATTTTTGAGATATTTCCTCGATTTTGCATTTGAATAACTTAAAACTGTATTAAAAACAAATCTGGGAATCAATTATTTAATCCCTTGAATAGTTAATTTTTGAGAGATTACATTCAACATTCAATCATACACACTATGTAAAGATAATCAAAAATTTTTTAATAAAGTCACTATTACTTTACTTATCAATAAAAAATTTATAATAATTACTCTAAAACTAAACTGTTTCCAACACATTCATTAAAGCCCCATAATAATAAATAATCTCATTGCACCTAGAAATATTTATAAAGCTCACCAGCAATTTGATCTTTCCTTTAAAGAAACAAATGTCCAATTTCATTTGCATGGCCAAAATGGGTCTTCCAAAATTTTACTTTTACGCCTGATTCACTGACTTTTACATTCATTGATGATGGACAACAAGCGTTGATTTTCTTTGAGCCTACTCCTTTAAGGTTCCCCATTCCTTTAGACTGAGATGAAAAATTTCCAGATCTATAAACAAAATGAATTATTATCTATCCTAAAATAAACATTTAAAAAAGAAACAAAGAAGAAAAAAACACTTTACCTATGACATGTGAAGTATAAAAATTTTCTGTGGCTGTAAGGTTCTTACACCCTGTTAATTGTATGTAAAAATATTGTCACTTTTCTCCACTCCTTCTTTCCAATCACGGAAATCTGGAAAAAATTATTATTAGTAGTAACCCATTATTAAAATTTTCCTCTGGACGAAGAGAGAATTTCCGCTCAATGATTGGTGGATATTTTTCTACCCTTTTTTCCTTCAATGATCTGCAGAGAAGCGTTATACCATGAGCATGCAGGGTGCTTTGTACACCTAATTCTGTTTTTGCATGTACTTTTCTTTTACATGAATTCAAAATAAATTTCCATTCTCTTTATACACGGGCAGTCCAATCCAATTTCACAATTTTTTTTTTTTTTTTGCATAAATTCTAAGAAAATTTTTCTTTTATTTGTGGCGTATTATTTTTAGCGATAGCACATCCAGTTCTGTTTTGATTCAAGAATTCAGTCCGCAAAAACATTTTCTTCTTTTATTCTATCACACATGAAGCTACCATAAGAACAATTAAGAAAAATGAAGCTGCAAGTAGGAAGTTTGTATGTTCTGGAACCATACCCCAACATCATTACAACGACACACACACAATTGGTGAAGAAGGATTCGATGATCTATCGTTGGAAGATATTGATGAATTATTAGTCGATAAAGCGAAGAGGAAATATTAGAGGTTGTCCTTGAGACTCCGAATCCCACAGAACGTAATGATATTGAAGAAAATGATCCTGTTCTAAATGCAGATTTATTAAAAAAAGGTCTGATTGGCTGGCCAAAAAATTGGGTAATCATTTTGTCAAACATGACCCTAATGAGGAACGCGCTGGGAAGTTTCAACGGGAACTGAAGTTGTTGACAGCCTTTTACACAGAATTATATAATGGCCTAACCAAAACACAAACACAAAGGTTAATAACTGAATTTGTTCGTAAAATCGGTGAATCATCAGCACCAGAGGAGACTCATGTTGATTTTGCTCAAGAGACCACAGAAAGACTTTTATTAATAGAGGAAGAAGACGATGGCCACACCATTTCTAGTGATAGCAGTGATATTCCAGTCGTACACAAACTTATGCGTCGTTTAGGCCATCCGTCCACCAGACAGACGGCTTTGAATTGACTCAGTGGGAGGGAGAATTTTCATAAGAGTATTAACACCCACCACTACCTGGTATGATATCAGCATACCTGCATTACAAAAAGATAAATTTTCACGTGCCTGTCTGGAATTGAATTCTAACAGAACAGCATTAACCTCTTGAGCAAAATAAAATTGAAATATTATCAATTATAGTTTATTAAAACAAATGGGCATTAAAAAGCTTGTTTTTCAAGAAATTAATGAATTTAAATTTTTTGATATTTCAGGTAAGCACATCCATTTTATTGAATGTTATACACATGAATAAAAAGAAACCCAATACAAAAATACAAATTTATAATTTAAGTCCTCAGAATTCAACTAGATTTACCCTTTCATCATTGGAGCAAAAAAACCTGAAAAGTAAAACATAAAATATATACATTTATAATAAACCACTAAAAGCTGAAAAGTAAAAATCTCAATTTTACTAACCAAAATCAATTTTAAAAAATATTAAAGCAATACAAATAATAAAATATAGATAAATATTAAAAATAGAACCAAAAGAATAGAATGCAACTAATTCAGTTACCAATAACACAAAAAAAATATTTTAAATCGTATTAAACAATGAAAAACATTATACACACTTCAATAATAGCAAAACAAAACATGATGGTAAAATAGATCTTGTCAGTGATTCATTTTTTAGTGAGAATCACGCTGTATTTAAGTTTTGTTCAGTGGAGTATGCATTTAGAATTGAAATATCTCTAAAACTATTAAATTAGCAGAATAAGTGTATGCAGAAAATATCAGTTTTTAAAGCTCTTTGCAAATATGTAACATTTATCTACTGTCATGAGAAAAAAAAAAAAACATTGATATTGACATTTTCAAATATGACCGAATTTCATAATGGAAGCACGGTTCACACGGAATTGTGACACGACAGACATAGCATTTGCTTTATTTATATAGATAACATTAAAAGTATTATACAGTTGATTGATGAGCAATGTCTACATGTTTGGTAAAAAGTGTTGAGAATCATATTTATATATTGTTGCAGTATCATGCATATACTTTGTTGCTAAGTTATACAACCATTATTGTAAACTGAATGTAACATATACACTATCAAGTGAACGTAAAACAGTTAAGTTAATAAAGTACTGAGAGCAAAAAGGAAAACTGATGTAAAATGCAGTGTGGTGGCTATCGCTAATAAGTGTTAGGAAAATTGCTTTTTAATACTAAGTCTAAAAATTTTCTTGGATTCTGTGGTTCATACCGTTCTGAGTGGGACTGATGTTGCACGACAGCGAGCTTACCGTATACATTCAGGAGGGAAAAGTTATTGTACACAGGGGGTAGCAAGTTAAAACTGTAGTTCACAGGGGGTTCGCAAACAGAAAAATGTTAAGAACCACTGGGTTAAATTAAAACTTGTTCAAAAATAAACAGTAAATCATAATTTTAAAAATGAAAAAAACTGGACCCTCCAAGGGAAATATGCTCCAAACACAGATAACTACTTAGCTTTAAGTTAGCTATAGGAGTATTAGTCATATTATCATTCATTCACATTTAAAAGAGGATACACAAATTTCAATATAATTAATTGCTAACAACTACATCATTATGCAAAAAGGATTGCAAAATAATTTCAGAACCCAATGGGAAATAAATGTAATTTTAAATGAAAACAATTAAGGTTTAATTACTGCTAGTTTCATTCAAATAAGTTATGACTTAATATTATTTAAGTATATCAAATAGACACATAATTAATGGAAACTATATTGAAATATCCCAGTTTTTCTCAGTATCTGCTAACAAGATTCTAATAGTAAATATTCTCCGGCGGAATAAAATCATTTATGGCAATAGTAATAAGTAATGATGAGGGAACTTTATCCTTTAATTTTACAGAATAATTATAACAGTTTATGTTTACTAATGTTATTCTACATCAGGGGTTTCCAACTGGTGGCCCGTGGTGACTTTTTTTGCGGCCCGCGAAGACTTCTAGAAAAATAATTTGCAGCATCAATTAGATATTCTTAGTTAACGAAAAATGTTTTTGTAAAAATCTTTGTTTTCAAATGCTGTTCATTTACAAAAAAAGATTGATTTTCCCTCGAATTCCATGAAAAGTAGGGTGTCCACTCATGTTCTATTTCATACCCCCCCACTTCTTATTTGACTTTTTTTGTGTGTGTCTGTGTAATTTAACGAAAGTTGGCCAGTTATAATCAAGGTCGTTGTTGGAGGTTCATCCTTGAATTTTTAAAAATTTCATAGTACATACTAAACACAAATCCTCCAAACCCCCCTTCATCAAGAAAAAAAGTCCTGGGTATGGTCCTGGTTAAATTGCGGCCCTTGGACACTTATAAGTTGGAAACTCCTGTTCTACATATTCTGGTTAAAGTGTGAAATTTATATTTAGTCTTGAAAAGCAACATCTGATTTACTAATTTCCTGTACAAAGACCTGACAAATTTATTATTTGTTCACAAAACGTTTAAAAACTAGTTATTACAGGAATTATAAACTACACTAACTGCAAATAATAATTTATGCTGATAATCACTCCCATATGAATATCATAAGTTAGAAGCGTACAAAGCAAACAGTACTAATCTATTTAAGAACAAAATAAACCAAGTTTTTCTTACAAAAATATAATTCGTTAATAAATATAATTATAATAAAAATTGTTAAAGCTGAGCAATTAATGGCGCCTTAAAATACAATATACATACCAAAACAAGACTATAGCGATTGAAGTTTTACATAAACGTACTTAAATACTTCAATCTTGAGGGGAAATGTAAATAAATATAACTATGTACCTCCAACACAGCAGATACAAAACAGTATGCTTATGCGTCGTCGTGATTAGCATTTCAAATACGATGTTCAACAACACCTGTACAAATTTACGTCGTCAATACGTCAATAGACACCAGCAGCCAGCAATTTTTCAATTAACAACGCCATCGCCAAGCTTAGCAATTTGGTGAAAAACGGCCCTCAAATTGGCACAGAAGCAAGATATTGCCAAAAGGGTTTCCGTAATGTAAAAATTGTGCCAGGACGCTAAAACCAGGTTGCTGTACTTCAGGCATCCCCACTCCCTCAAACACTTGGAAGGCATGCGCAGTCAGGCAATCTGAAATCCTCGCTTCCTTAAACTAATCGCTCCTTGTTTACACTAAGATTCAACTGTGATCACGTGACACTTGGCGTTGGCGCCAAACACGTTTTGTTGGTTTCACGCCAAATTCGTGGAGGTTTACATTGGCTGGTCAAGTACGCTGGTCATTTACGCTGGTCAAGTCAACCTTCGAACACGTGATCGTGGACTGTCAGGTTGAAAACCATTTTGTATCCTCGTGGCTGTAGCTACTAGACGCACATGTGATTGATAACTAAATTTACCACTTAAATATTAGCTTCTGTAAGTATTTCTTTGTTTCTGTTATTTATTTTAAGAGTGTAGTGATATTAAGGCTGCTATGTACAAACCCCATTGGATTCGCTTACCTCAATGTTAACCTATGGAGAAAATTTGTCCACGGATTGCCGACTTCGATTCAAAGATTTTTTTTTTTAAATTGTACTCCGTCATAGAGAAAGAAATTTTACACCTGTGTACCGGTTTTTTTTTTTTTTTAAATGCAATTAATGTTTTTAAATTTAAATTATTCGGGGAAAAATCTGGTATAGTGTGTTTTAAACGCTCATAAATTCCTTCGGTGGACGAAATTTATAAAATGAATCCGGTAGAGTACTGCAGAAAAGTTCAGGCAATCTGACAATACCAATTTTATTTGATTATCAGCAGTTATGTAGCTGTAAATAGTTGACAAAAAAAGATTTTTAAAAAAAATTTGCTGAGAATTTCGTCTGTTTGGGGGGGGGGGGGGATGATTGATAACTTTGATGGGACCACCCATCACAGCGAGGGATAGCGCTCCCGACTTGCCACCCGCGAGTGAGGGGGGGAAATTATCGTCAGGGTTTCTGAAACCCCGAACTTTGGAAAACAGGAACACGAGACAAACAGAAACGATCTGGGATTAATTTATGTAACTCTTAAATGAATATCAGAAATAACTCCCCTCATGTTGGGCTCGTTGTCATACCCCAGCCGTCTCATTTTTTTTTTTTTTTTTAACAGATAACCAAAGTAAATATTCTTTCAAGTTCATCCTTAATTATAAGTAAAATTCAGAACGGATAAATGGAGATCGTAAATGTAAACTTCAAATCATTAAACTGATAAAGTAAAACAAAGAAACAGAACATAGCATTTGAGAATGATTTTTAATATGAATGAGCACTTTAATAAAAACACAATTTAATCAAATGTTACGCGCATACCTATTCCAAATGTAAACATTATAAAAAGAAGTCAAACTGCAAGTTTCTGTAGAATGGGTAAGATTATGAAAGATTTTTAAAAAAAGTGACACATATCACCGTATATACAAAACAATATTTCGAATCACAATTTAAATTTTGCAAACTTCAAATCTTTAAACTGAAAAAGTAAAACAAAGAAACAGAACACAGCATTTGAGAATGATTTTTTGTGATTGAGCAATTTAAAAATACAATTTAATCGAATGTTACACGCATACATATTCCGAATGTAAACATTATAAAAAGAAATCAAACTGCAAGTTTCTGTAGAATGGGTAAGGATTATGAAAGATTAAAAAAAAAATGTGACACATATCACCGTAAATACAAAACAATATTTCGAATCACAATTTAAATTTTGCAAACTTAAAGTCATTAAACTGACAAAGTAAAACAAAGAAACAGAACACAGCATTTGAGAATGATTTTTTGTGAATGAGCAATTTAAAAACACAATGTAATCGAATGTTACACGCATACATATTCTGAATGTAAGGATAATAAATAAAAATGAAACTAAGATTTTCAAATTTCTCTATCATTAAAATAATATTATACCACATGTAAACTAAAATTATCCACTGTACAAGCACTAAAATTATTTATAATTTATTTATAATTATTTAAAATTATTTATACATTCACCATCAGTGCTTGGTGAACGTCGACATGCCCCAGATTTCGGACTTTCATGGTAACATATGTTTATACACTGCTCAAAAATATTAGGGGAGCAAGCAAAGAAGTTAAGAAAACCATGCGAGACAGCCACGTATTGGCATAAAATGGATAGTACACGCATATCAATGCGCAATACAGAAAAAAATTTGTAATTAAGCTTTAATTCTTTGAAAATATGGAAAAAAAATGAAAAGATGATTTAGGGCAACAATTTGGTTACATGTAAACGATAAAAAAAAGTATTGTTTAGAAATGATGCAAGATTTTTAATATGCCGTGTGGTCTCCTCGAACAGCTAAGACTGCTGCACACCTGTTATCCATGCATGCGATGATGTTATCGATAAGATTTTGGGGAATACTGTTCCACTCATCAAGAAGTGCAATCTCCAAGTCTCGGAGAGTAACAGGAGGCCTTGGTCTCGCAGCAATGCGTCGTCCGAGCATGTCCCAAACATGCTCCATTGGATTCAGTTCAGGAGAACACGCTGGCCATTCCATACGCTGTATTGTTTCAGCTTCAAGCATGTTCTCCACAAGACGAGCTGTATGCGGTCTGGCATTATCATGCTGGAAAACAAAGGAATCTCCAATGGCTGCAGCGTAAGGTATGACATGAGGTCTCAGTATCTCGTCTGCATACCTTCAGGACGTCAAAGTACCATTCCGAATGATATGCAGGTCCGTACGTCCACCTATGCTGCTTCCACCCCATACCATAAAACCAGCTCGTCTGTATTGTGATCTTTCACGAACGAATGTGGGGTTATTTCGAGTGCCCCTTTCCCTCCATACCAAAACACGTCGGGTGTCACACTCCAGACTGAATCGGGACTCGTCTGTAAACAGCACTTGGCTCCAATCATGTCGCTCCCAATCTCGATGTTCAGCAGCCCATCTTCTTCGGGCTGCACGGTGGCGTGAGGTCAACGGAATGTAGACCATTGGCCTACGTGCATAGAGACCTCCCTGATGAAGCCTATTACGTACTGTTTGGCTGAACACCCTTCGTCCTGTTGCCAACAGCAACTGTCTTTGCAGCTGAGTAGCATTGTCTGTTCTGTTTCGACGAGCTTCGGCTTTAGGTGCTCACTAAGAAATATTTTTAAAAATTGAATGTGTAAAGGGACTTAAACCCTCAAAAGAAAACACGGACTGACTGATCACTGCATCTCTGGATCCATAAGACCTAAGAAGCTGAAATTTTGCATGGTGGCTCATCTAAGGCTCTAGGTACTAAGAAAGCTAAAAAATCCAGCAGGGGCCCAAAATTAAGAAATAAATATAAATCTAAAAACCCTTATTTAATGTTGGATCGGGGTCATTAAATTATAGGATTATCTCCTCAAAGAAATGACAACACTTTACTACTGAAGTTATGTATTCCGTTGTGAAGCACGGGTATTTAGTTTTAGGGTTATATAGGAAAAAAGAAAAAGGTAAGTAAATATATACAGGACAGATATACGAAAACTTTCTTTCAAGTTCATCTTTAAAGTATAAGAAATATTAAGAACGAATCAATGGAGTTTTGAATGTATTGAAAAATTTCATAAATGCATTAAACACCGTTGTCTGAGGCCTAAACTATTTCAACTAGTTTGAAAGTATTTGCTATTATTAGTTACTATTATATTTTATCGTTATTTGTTGATAATTTCGTATTTTTACTCTGCCTCATTTTGGTACCTCTTTCAATGTCTTAGCCATGGGACTCACCATATTTAGAGAAACTTACAACTAAAAAAATCTACCGTTTAATTATTCTAGAATTTCTACATTTGTGTCATGTGAAAACTTTTCAATAATCATGCACAGTTATTTATAGTACTTTTATATATATAACTTATATATATAGAACTTTTATATATATAACTTATATATATAGTACTTTTATATATATGTACTTTTATTATACCTATATTAGACAATTTTCTCAAGATATCGAACCTTTTCTGAAGTTTATGTGCCAGAAGTCAGTGTTTGTTTAATTTAACGCACACAAAGACGACGTCAGGAAGAATGGTTTTTAATTAAGTACATATAAATTAAAGGGAAAAAATGTAGTTCTCACTATGTTTAGATAAAATAATTCAAAATACGTTTTAATGGCTCTCAAATTTTAGAAAATACAGATACGTTATTGCATTAAAGTTCCGAATATTATAATACACAACAGATAAGCAGTTTTCTTTTAGACAACAAATTAATAACTTCAACAGAAGGATAAAGTAAGATGTGGCAGTTTTCGACCTGTATTCGCTTGAATTGGAATAGGTTGAAATTTGTGATAGCTAAACATAAAATATCTAAAATTGTTATTACAGTCATGTTTTATAATACAGACACAGGATGCTTATTAGCAGCAAATGACTGATGATTTCCAAATGATTAAATCGAAGTTACAATTAAAGATATCTGCAATATCTCCCCGACGTGCGATATTGTAGATATCTTTAATTTATCGGAATCCTATGAGCAATTCCTTGAAGATTCAAAGTTTTCTGAGATTATTTCTTTTAAACCTAATTTTATTTTCACCGACAAATCCCAATTTTTCAGTATTAAAATCCTTAATTTACTATTGTCTGTAATGAACTCATATTAATAAATAGTTTCAAAGTACTAACTTTCTGTAGATAAGGATAATTTACAACATTGTTTCAAGACACAAAATCAGAACCTTCTTTCAGTAAAATTTATATTTTGTATATTTTGCTTTGTTTAATTTCTCGTTGATTTTGTGAAAGTCGGTCTTAATTTTACATTTATGCTTATGGCGGGACCAATCGTAGCCGTGAGTAAACTGATGGCAAAATCAAGCGTAGGACTGTTAAATTTTCGCCCGCTACAACCAGCAGTTTGCGATTTCTTTGGATTTTCTTTCGAGGATTATTTGGAAAGGCAAGGATATCGGAGAGCAGCGCATGACCCCCTATAGAGAGAGGGTCATTACTATCCCTCAAACTGTCAACCCTAAGGGGGGGGGGTGGAATTCTCGAACTGTCAACTGGACTCCTCCCACCACAAGAGTCGGGAAGGAGTTGAAATGGGAAAGGAGATATTTTTTTTAGTACATAGCCACCTTAAGCTACAATTTTATCATATTTTATTGGAATGTGATTTGCATTTAGATTAAAACTGGAAATATTTTAACCTAATGTATTACCTAGCAGTTGCATTGAATTCTGAATTGTATTTACCTGTCATATTCTACATTATTTTTTAATTGGTGTTTAATTATAGCATTATTATCCCTAATTCGTCAAAAACAATGTTAGGCATTGACTGCAGTTTGGAGGATTTTGCTGAGAATAATAGGAAACATCTATATCCTCGTCAATGTGTTGATTGTAAAAAAATTTATAAAAGTTGTAACTGCATAAAATGTAAATAATTAATTTAAATTTAACTCTCAAATATTTTTATAATTTTAAAACGTTACTTTTGTAATTATTGTTAAACATAATTTTGTGGCAACAGTTATATACATAGTTTCTCTTTAGAATGTAGTTGAGTAAAAAAATAAAAAAACGATTGGTGTTGATAAGTTGTGCTATTAGTTTTTCTTAGTTAAATACCGTTAAATGAGTAAGTTCTTGTTATGTTGTCTCAACTAGGAGTCAACAACTGGTGACCCGAGAGTTCAATTTGTTTATTAATATGACTACGCAAAGCGGAACTGGAATAACTACTTTCATGGATGCCGAAGCGAATAAAGTAAGCATTAAGATTCCTCCATTTTGGCGAGAAAAACCGGACATTTGGTTTTACCAAGTGGAAGCCCAGTTTCAAATAAATAAAATCACCACGGAAGAAACTAAATTTAATTATTTGATATCCCAGCTCGAACCGAAGTATGTTGAAAATATATGGGACATTATTAAAGACACTAAGCCCGAAAAATATTCTATGGCGAAAGAAAGACTTTTGAATACCTTCAAAGAAAGTGAAAACAAGCGAATTCAGCGTTTGGTTACTGGATTAGAACTCGGAGATTATAAGCCAAGTCAACTTTTGCAGAAAATGAAAAGTCTAGCAACAGACGATTTTCCGGAAAAAGTGCTGAAATCTTTATGGCTGGATAAAATGCCTGATTGTATAAAAAATATTCTTCTCGTATGTGATGAAAATTTAGATAAATTGGCCACAATGGCTGACAAAATTCATGAGATGCAATCTGAAAAAGAAATTTATGCTGTTTCACCGAAAATTAACTCTAATGATGCTTTAATTGCAAGAATAGCTGCTTTGGAACAAAAAATTGATTCAATGCACATAAATGACCGTTCTAGATCAAAATTTAGATATCATCACCGAAATATATCTCGAAGTCGTAGCCGTTCAAATAAGCGATTTAATCCGAAAGGTAAATATTGTTTTTTTCATTTTAAATTTGGCGATCGTTGTCGACCTGAGAAATGTTATTCGCCGTGTGCTTGGCGAGAGAGGTCGGAAAACTCCATGACGCAACAGGATTAGCGGCTACCGCTGTTGCTGATATTAATGAAAGCCGCAAGTTTCGTTTATTTGTGAAGGACATAAACACAGGACTGCGGTTCTTAGTAGATTCAGGTGCTGACGTTAGCCTCATTCCTGCGACTCATCATAATACAACAGTAGATGATTTTAAATTATACGCAGCGAATGGAACGGAAATTCCTACTTATGGAATTAAGATTTTAACTTTAAATTTAGGACTTAGAAGAGAATTTCGATTTCCGTTTATATTAGCTAAAGTCGATAAAGCGATTATAGGAGCTGATTTTTTAAATAAATTTAAACTTTTAGTTGACATTCATAATAAACAGTTGATTGATGGAATAACTAATCTGTCTGTTCGAAGTAATGTAACGGCTGTGTTTTTTGATAATGCTATTAGTACTCTAGATAAAAATTCTAAATATGCTAATTTGTTACAACAATACCCAAATTTAACTAAACCTAATTTATCAGTATCTGCATTTAAGCATAATGTTGAGCATTTTATTACAACTAGAGGACAACCTTTTTATACCAAAGCTAGACAATTGGATTCCAAGCGATTGCAAATAGCAAAACAGGAATTCCAGTATATGTTAGAAAATGATATTATTCGTCCCTCTAAATCACAATGGGCCAGTCCTCTTCACATGGTTCCTAAGAAAGATGGTTCTTTCCGACCTTGTGGAGATTATCGGCGTCTGAATGCACAAACAATACCAGATCGTTACCCCATACCCCGATTAGAAGATTTCAACCACATTTTAAAAAATACTCTAATATTTTCTAAAATTGATTTGCATAAAGCATATTTCCAGATTCCTCTTAATGAAGATGATAAGCCAAAAACTGCTATTATAACCCCTTTCGGCCTATATGAATTTAACGTAATGAGTTTCGGTTTGCGTAACGCTTCTGCTACTTTTCAAAGATTCATAAATGAGGTATTTAGAGAACTAAATTTTGTTTTCCCATATTTGGATGATGTTTTAATTGCGTCAAAAACTGAAGAAGAACACGAAAAACACTTAAAATTAGTTTTTGATAGATTGCAAAAATATGGATTGAGACTCAATATTTCTAAATCTGTTTTTGGAGTTAATGAATTGGAATTTTTAGGTTTTCTAATAACAAGTGAGGGATCAAAACCTCTTCCTGAAAAGGTTAAAGCTATTCTTAATGTTAAATTGCCTGAAACTGTTCATCAATTACGAACCTTTCTAGGAATGGTTAATTTCTACCGTCGTTTTTTGAAAAACGCCGCTAGTACTCAAGCCATTTTACACGAATACTTAAAAGGTGCAAAGAAAAGAGATAATCGAAAAATAACTTGGACAGATGAGGCCATTGAACAGTTTGAAAAATGTAAAACAGATTTAGCAAATGTTGCTCTTCTGTCCCACCCAGACCCAGAATTACCTTTATCGTTGTGTACAGATGCTTCGGATTGGGCAGTAGGCTCAGTTTTACAACAATTTGAAAACGGTAGTTGGAAACCAATCGGATTTTATTCCAAGAAGCTTAATCTCACACAGCAAAATTACAGCACATATGATCGTGAACTTCTCGGAATTTATTTATCCATTAAATATTTCAAACATTTGTTTGAAGGAAGAAAATTTACAGTGTATACAGACCACAAGCCCTTAATCTATGCATTTTTACAAAAGTCCGATAAAGCATCTCCAAGGCAAATTAGGCAACTTCAATATATTTCAGAATTTACAACGGATATTAAGCATATTACAGGTAAAAATAATGTAGTAGCAGATACATTGTCCAGAATTGAAGAAATCACCTTAATTAATTATGATCAAATTTCGGAAGAACAAGAGCGAGATGCTGAATTTGAGACATTGCAAAAATCTACAAGTTTGAATTTGAAACAGTATTTCCTTCCATCTGGAAAAAAATTATGGTGTGATACTTCAACACAACATATTAGACCTTATATACCTAAGAGTTATCGTATGAAAATATTTCATCAGTTTCATGGATTATCCCATCCTGGAATTAGATCAACAATAAAATTAATTTCTTCAAAATTTATTTGGCCTAATATTAAGAAAGATGTCCAGAATTGGGCGAAATCTTGTATTCCATGTCAAAAATCGAAAATATATCGTCATACGAAATCAATATTAGGAGAATATCAAAAGCCATCAGAAAGATTTCGAGAAGTACATATTGATCTTGTTGGTCCATTACCACCATCAAATGGCAACACCTATTGTCTGACATGTATAGATAGATACACAAATTGGATGGAAGCTATTCCGTTAGAAAACATCTCGGCAGAAACTGTAGCGAAAGCTTTCTACAGCAATTGGATAGCTAGATTTGGAATACCCTTGCATCTAATTACTGATCGAGGAACTCAATTTTCATCCGAAATATTTCAAACCCTGTCAAGAATTTGCGGCATTAAGCTTTCACATACTACAGCCTATCACCCGCAGTGCAATGGCAAGGTAGAGAGGCTCCACAGATCAATAAAGGCTGCTTTAAAAGCTCATAATAATATAAGTTGGAGTGAAACGTTACCAACAGTCCTTTTAGGCCTACGAACGGCAATCCACGACGATACTAACTATACAATAGCAGAAATGGTATACGGAGAAAATATCAAACTTCCTGGAGAATTCTTTGAAGCAAAAATAAATCATACACCACCTGGAACTTTTATAAATAAATTGCAAAAGTATATGGAATTAATCAGGCCAAAAGAAACTCAACAGAAAGGTATTCCCAAAATATTTGTACATAAAGATTTAGGATCAACCTCTCACGTTTTTCTTCGTATTGACAGAGTTCGGAAGCAACTCGAACCCCCATATGAAGGTCCATATTGTGTTATCAATCGTTCACCAAAATATTTTACTCTCAGGATAAAGAATAAAGAAGTAAATGTATCGATTGACAGATTGAAGCCAGCATACATTCTACCACAACAAATTCCTGAACAAGAGAAACCTACAACTCCAAATTGTGTGAACAATACTCCTACGCCAGCTGATATTCAAACCAGAGCAACTGTGATTCAACCCAAAATCAAATCAGCTTTAAGACAATCCCGAACTGGTAGAATTCTTAAGACACCGTTGAGATTCAAAAACTGATATTTTATATTATTTATTAATTTTGTTATTATTTGATGATGAACACCATTACTTGTGTCCACCCTTTATAGCGTAACGTTCGTTACTGGTAGGGGAGTAAATGTAACTGCATAAAATGTAAATAATTAATTTAAATTTAACTCTAAAATATTTTTATAATTTTAAAACGTTACTTTTGTAATTATTGTTAAACATAATTTTGTGGCAACAGTTATATACATAGTTTCTCTTTAGAATGTAGTTGAGTAAAAAAATAAAAAAACGATTGGTGTTGATAAGTTGTGCTATTAGTTTTTCTTAGTTAAATACCGTTAAATTAGTAAGTTCTTGTTATGTTGTCTCAACTAGGAGTCAACAAAGTAAATCGTCTTTTAGTCATCACAATAAACGTTGTAGTTTAATAAATGTAAGTGATATTCAGGAACAGGTAAATCATTAAAAAAACATGTAAAAATTTAAATTCAGCTGTAGAGAGAATTAAATGGGAATGTAATGTGTGCCATAAAATATTTAGTTGCCGCCAATCACTATTTACGCATAAAAATATCTTGTTTTAATATAATAGCAACAAAGCATGACTATTCTTATCCTTGCAAGTGTAATTTTTGTAATTTAACTTTTTTCAATAAGGTTAGCTTCTTTAGTCATAAACCAAATTGCATGAATCATGATAGGTCACCAACTTTTAGTTGCATTTTTCTTGAATGCAGTGAAAATTTTGAGGATGTGTTAAATTTAAATAAGCACTTGTGTATGGTACATAATATTCAGTACATTAAATATCTAACATTTGATTCGGTAATGAGATTTTCAGACTGGTTGAAGATGAAAGGTACTGCTACATTTATGTCATTTAGAAAGTTAACAGGGAGTAAAATTTATAAGAATAAGATGTATCATTATTATTCATGTCAGTTCTCTGTAAATGTTCCAAATAAAATCCCTAAAAGTAGTCTAAAAAATAAAAGGTATTCTTCTTCAAAATATTAAATGTTGTGTTAGAATTTACGCCTGTGAATGTATTCTATTATCCTCAGCATAATCATAAATTAAGCTTTGAAAATTGCAAATATCATCAAATAAAACCTAAAACAGGCTTCTTAATAAAAACTTACTTGAGCTTATCAATACCATGTCAGAAGATAAGTATTTGTAAATTATGAAAATAATGTATTATTCTTGCTTACTAATAATTACACCATATTTAGTTTGTTATATGAAAAGAGTCAATTTTAATAGCGATCTGTCATTCCCTCATATACAGCATCATTCCCTCATTTATTCAATAATTAAGATAATTAAAATCCCAGAAGAGTTAACTGGTACAATTTGGATCATATTATTTTTTGATAAATATAGCACAAATGTACTTGCAGGCTAAATTTTGAGATTTTTGAGGCAATTTTATTTGGGTTCAATTTCTTTTTCTTTCTTTTTTTAAAACAGCCACTTTTCACAGAATGACCCATAAACAGTTAAACTGGATTTCTTACACAATGTACAGGATTCATCAATTAGCAATGAAACTGAACTATTTGAGGCAACAATTTTCTTAGTTACACTTTTCTTCAGTTGCTCACTCATGTGGTTTACAATATTAATACATGCATTTCTGAGAACAAAATTTTACCTGTATATATTTATGTATATAAATCTTTTAGGGAACATCTCAGTTACAGTTTGAGAGAGAAAAAATGCCCAAATGCAACCCTGTCGAGTCTCCTGAAAAAAACGATTTGGTCCAGATACAAGTCGACACCAATGAGGTGAGATTCTCATTATTGCCTTTCTATTTTATGTTTTCAATTTCTGATATGTTTAAAAAATGAAAAATACTTATGTATTCTTCATAAATATATATATATATATATATATATATATATATATATACACAGTGCTTTTTTGTAAAAAATAGGCGATTATACGGTGCTTTTTCAAGTAAAGGTGCATATTTTTAGTACCATGTTTTCACACGCCATGCCACAGGGGAACAAAAACTCGCAATTTAAAAAAAAGCTTTTCGTTTTATATTAACAATTCATTTGTAAGTTTCTTAAAATTTCGGTTAAGTTAAGCCAAAATAACACTTAAAAAAAAGGTGGGGATATGCCGTATCCCAGCATATTCCCAGAAAAAAGCTCTGTATATATACTTGATGAAACCTCTCTATGATGACCAGTCATGGTGGTTGTTTTGAGGGATGGTCATGGAAAAAGGGGGTAAAATAACATTGGCACTATGGAGTGTATGGAATTGGTTATGAACAAAATATAGTTGTTTAAGAGGGGTTGCTGGCTAGAGAAGTTTCACTGTGCATATATATATATATATATATGTCGATACAGGTAGTTATGAAAATAATGGAAACACTTATTGATATGAGTTTTGTGTTTATAACTGTGCAGCGAAATGGAACCTCTTTTTGAAAGTGTATATACACATTTTCATATATATATATATATATATATATATATAGTGGTACCTTGGTACTTATCGCTAATTTGTCCCAGAAGGCACGATGAGTACCAAGCAAAACCAGAAATTTCACATTTTACTGGGCAAATTATAAATTGATGAGTTTTTTTTTTATATACAAAATCTTTAATCTACACAGACATAATTCAAAACAATAATTAGATAAAATAAAATAAAATCTATTTTCACTCAACCTGTTCTGAAAGGAGTTGATGTCCTAATGGGATAGTAGCAAAGTAGAGGAGGAGAGGGGTTATTGCTTGGGAGGGAAGTCTCCTTCCAATACAACATCAGGCACTTGCACAGGTATTCTTTCTTTTCTATCTCGTAACACCGCTGATCCCTGTTGTAGACTCATATTTTGGGAGTTTCACTACAAACCTATGAAGAAAAACTTGCTGCTACTTACGTTCCAAATGTTTCTGAAGTGAGACATTGTTTGATCACTAAGCAAGTCCCCATTTCGGCTTCATAGAGCTTTGTCAGGGTGACACTTTTAGTACTTACGTATTATCCCATTGACCACTTTTGACAAACAAAACCTGAAGCCAAACAGGTACATTAGATTTCGCATCATGAGTGGTTAAATAGTGTGTCTACCAGAAAAGGTGGCCAGTCTGTGTTGGGGAGTTAGAGAGAGACAGACAACATAGTGCTAAAAATTAATAAGAATATTTTAAGAATAACTATTCTTAAAGATTTTATTTTTTTTAATGTGTGTGTGAGGAAGTTGGTCACCGAATAATTTACTGTAATACACTGACATTGAATGATTTTGATTTGCTGTATGTAGGAAATAAAAAAATACTTTAGTAATTTTAATGTTAATTTTGTGTTTTATTATTATTCTAATCAGTATTTAAATATCTGAAACCCTCTATTTTAAAAGTCAGATTTCAATCCACACTATTATTGTATTAAACTGACATTTAATTCACTGTAAACCTATAATAATTAATTTAATACAGTTCAGCATATTTTTTTGGATGCCAGGATATCGCAACTTTGAAAGTACTCCACTGCATGCTGTACTGTAGAAGGCAGGTCCCAAATTTGAATATATATTTTTTTTAATGCGAGGGAAAGAATAGAGAAATAGAAGTTAACTTATATTATTCTTTTTCAATAACACAAAAAATAATAAATAAATAAAATTAAAGGCTTATCGAGGATTAGCTGCGATTATGTATAGCCAAGGTGAATATCTTATCAGTATGTTGTGAAGTCACGCTACCTATTCTTGGAACTAAATCATACAGTTTGGCAACAGTTTTTCTTTGGCAAAAACAGTTGACAGGATAATACACAAGTACCACACTTTTAAACAATATTCTGTAATTCAACCCATTTAGAACACTTTTCTTTTAGCACTGCAATTCCTCCCATCCCTCCTCCTGACCTTTTCCTCTACTACTATCTGTTGCTGCAATCTCTGCAGCCCCTCAGTGCTGAGCTCTTGGACTTCCCAGAGATACATTGTCCTTTGCTAGGTTCATCCTCACAGCATTCAGTCTTTTGGAGTTAGATTCTGGATACAATTTCCTCCATACTTGTTGCCTCACTATGCTATGCAAGCCAGTTCTCTTTATAAAGTTATCGAACCATCCATGACAGGCTTTAAACATTTCGCTGCACTCAGCACTCATCCCAGGCTTGTCTATCAACAGATCAGCATGCATTTGTTATGCCCTCTCACAAATTAATGCATTGAATGGTTCTACTGGCTAAAAAGGATTAACTACCTATTAAGCTTCTATATGGATATTATGCATGGTTTGAGTTTCCTGTTCAGCCTGTTGTGAATTTTTGTAAAGTGTGCCTTTGGGAATTGGAAAGAAAGTCATTGGAAATCCAAATTCTTCATAGCTTTTACGAAGTTCATTGACATAGCTATGTTGGTGAATCAGCAGATCACCATTGGCCTCTTCGAATTCCACACCTAACAGCTTCTTAGTTCTTCCTAATACCTTTAAATCGAACTTCTACTTTAACAGTTCTAATACTTCCTTTACCCAACTTACACAGCAACTGAACTAAACTAAACTGTTATCAACATATAATAACACAATCATATTTCCTTGTTATGCCTAAACACAATAACACCAATTAAATTTTTGAAATCCTAGACCTTTCAAAACTTTATGGATTTCTAAAAACCATTCTCTGCTGCTTTGGTGAAGACCATAAATTGCTCTATTCAGTAAACAAACTTGATCTTTTCTTCTTTCAAAACCTTGTGGCAGTTTCATGAAAATTCATTGCTTTAAAATTGCATATAAATAATCACACGTTATATTGCACTGTACATGAACCCAATTGTTCAAACATACCAAAACTAAAAAGAAAACTCTTACAATGCCAAAGTTAACTACAGGGCTGTATACCTCGTTGAAACTTTCCCCATGAATCTGGCAAAAACCAAGAGGTGCGAGTCCAGCTTTAAACCTCTCGACTTCCCCCCCCCCCCTATTCATTGCGTCTCAACATATACACCCAGCAACATCCTAGGATTTTCTCTTTATCAGGTTACTCTATTAGGTTACAAACTTTACATTCTTTCATAATTTTTAACCCCTCTTTCATTGCCTCAGCCCACTACTTTTTCTAGGGAGATTCAGTAGCTTGAAAAGAGTTTTTAGGTATAAAAATTTTATTATCTAGTCATGCAGTCACAAAACTTGCAGTTGATTCAGGTTTTGGGTTAACTACTCCCGAGAGGTCATTTGCCCCTTTAAAACAAAACACATTTGGATCAAATTTCAGATTATTCTTTGAGCAATATTTTCTTATGTCACACTTTGACCCTAACCTTTTTTCTCATAGAAATATTTGTTCTCAAGCCATCTTTCCTAGGTACTACTTTCCTAATCCAGGTTACTACTATAGGTTATTGCTGAGACCTCACCTCCTGAGTCTGTCCAAAATCTATGCTAGTTTCACTGTTATCAGAATCTATATTAGAGTCAGAACTGTCAGAATCACTTACATTTTTATCTATAATTTTAAATTGGTCCTGGATACTTTCCTCTGTATTCACCTATTCCAGATTATTTTTCCTATCATGACTAGGTTTTTCTGCTGTTGTCAACTTGACATTAATGGTTTCTACTGCCTGTTTCTCCCAAGGTAACCATACACTGTATTCTTGGGTTTTCTGACCATACCCAACTAGTATACCCTTTTAGTATGCATATCTAATTTCTTTCTCAACTGTTTAGAAGTACCGACAAAAGTTGTTCTACCAAAAGGTCTCAAATGTTTAACAGATGGTTTTTTGACCACCATATAATTCGAACAGGGTTTTATTTTGCCCCTTTTGTCAAATGCGGTTCCAGGTATAAACAAAACACATTAGGTTGTCTGCCGAAAAATCCTTACTCAAATGACTATCCTCGAGCAAAACTTTTATTCCATCTACAAGCGTATAATTAAATCTCTCAGCTAGGTCATTCTATTCTTGGATGTATGCATTATTTGTACGTTCATGCCAAATACCCTGACTGTCAAAAAGCTTTTCAAATTGGGATTTTACAAATTCAAGTTTGTTGTCAATGTGAACATAACAATTTTCTTATTTAAGAATCGTTCTGCCCATTTAAGACTCGTTCTGCCCATGGGGGGGAGGCGAGCGAGATGAACGGATAAAGATACTTATAATACAAAATCAATATTTATAACGCAATTTCTACTACCCCCCCCCCCCCCCCCACTGGGTGTGCCACTGGAACTAACTTAAGGGGTCTTTTTGAACAAATTTTAAAGGTGGGCTTAAAAGACACCCTTTTACCCTTTGCTATTTTACACACTTCACGGTCAGAAAATTTTTCTCTCAATTTTGGCAAGCCTTTAATTTTTTCCTGGTTTGACACATCTTTTATATAGTTAAGATTGATGTGGGAATACCTAATATGCCACTCCTTTGGTATCTCATCTTAGTTAAAGCAGCTAGAGGGCTTTCCATCTGAATTGACTGTTTGGGATAACATTCATAAAGACCATTCTTATGTTTAGCATTAAACATTTCATTTTCAACTTTATAAACATTAATTTTCTGATTTTTACATGACATGTGGCATCCTAATTTATCTAAGGGGGAAAAAGCTATTAAATTTCTTCTTAACGAAGGTGAGTACAAAACATCATCTAAAATATTATTTTTAAAAATAAGTTTTATGTTTCCTCTTCCTTCTATTGGACATGTTACATTATTTAAAGCTATCACCATGCTTTGATTACAGCATTTCTTAAAATTGAGAAATAAACTTTTTTCATTGCAAAAATGACGAGTAATCCAGCACCCACTCATTACCTTGCATTTCTTTCACACAGTTAGTCTCTAGCAAGAAGCTTGTGCCTGGTGGCTTACGGGTACTCTTCTTAGTCTCAGGTGGCTTGCTTCTACAGTGGCTTGGGCAATGACGTCTACTATGTCCATACGCAAAGCACTTTCCTGTTGCTGAGTATTTCCTCGTTTCTCCTGGAACTTGAGTCTGTGGACTGGCAGGAGGACGAGTAGCTGTTCTGGGCTGTGATTTTCATCTTATCATCATGGCTTCCTCATTCTCGTCCTGCTCACATTGCTGTAGGTATGCTTCTTCTGATATTAATTCTTCGAGAACTTTTTCAAAAATAAAATCCTCCTCGGGTCGTCTATATATAATCTGGTTTATTCCTTCATACTTATTGAGTAGATATCAGATCAACTGGAATGACTGCTCAAATTGGTCGTTTTCTCAATTGACTTCTTTCGGTTATCTCATGATTCTCTGAAGTCTGGCAGCATACATATCAATAGCCTCATTTTCCTCTGGCCGGCAGTTATAAAATTCATCTGTCAACATTATTGCTGTTGCCAGGACCCGACTTAGCCTAATTGTGGCCCGGGGCAAAATCTTCTTTGGGGGACGCCCTCTGCTTCACTACTTCAGTAATGAAGAACCGAACTTTATGGAGGTACAGTGATTTCCGCTTATAAGAATCACGTTTGTTATTACTGTTTTTGATTCTTATAACCGGTTGATTCTTATAACCGAAACTTCCCTTTGGACAGGCACACACACACAAATATATACTTGTACATATATATATAAACACACAGGCACATATATACATAATTTACCATTAAATACTCTTTAATTTACGTTATTTATCATTTATTAAAATTATTTTTTATAATTTTAAAAATACTCAATTTCTAAACAAAATACTATAACTCAATTTCTAGACCTATAAGTAACAACACATGATTATAAAATCAACAAGAGGCAGCTTCTCTTTGACTACACTTTGGAAGAGCATCATATCTAATTAAGAAGTTCTGTTTTTCAGAAAAACTAAGAGTTTTCCTTGTTTTTATCATATTTGAATTCGACTATCAAAAAGTTCTAACACTAACTGGCAATTTTGTTAGAAAACTAAAGTGAATACTAGCGACGTATGCTTATTACAGTCTCAGACGAAGATTCACTTTATAGCTTACGTTTCACGGTTTGATTGTGAATCAAACCGTGAAACGTTTGATTCAGCATCTGGTTCATCTGATTCATCAAAATGGATCCGTTTACGTTTCACGGTTTGAAGTGCTGAATCCACTGTCCCGTTTGCGTAAGTGATGGTGGACACATCGCGGAAGATTTATGTGTTTCAGGGTCCAGAAATCCTCAACCAGGAAGTAAGTGGTGGGAAAAAGGAGTGCCTGTCTGGAGAAAAGTGAAATCGGACCCGGGCGGGTTAGATGCCCCTGGGTAAAGCTAATAACACAGTGTTTAGCAAAAGCGTATAAGGAGAAACTCTTATGTTATGTCTAAAGGAATGCATTTTACGACTGTTTTCCACCCCAAAGTTTTATCAATCTTTCTTTTCAAAGACTTAAGAAAGAATTTCGTACCTTTTGAGAGTTCAAGTGCATTTTTTGGAAAAATGAAAGGAAGGCGAAGATTGCAAACTGATTCTTATAACCGGTGGATTGATTCTTTAAAGCGGAAATTTTAACATGGAAATAATACTTTTGTTTTTGCGATATTGATTCTTATAAACGGTTGATTCTTATAACCACTGATCACTATAAGCGGTGGTTACTGTATTTAAATTTTTCACCTCATTATAGATATATAACAAGAAAATTGACTAGAACCTAAAATAGCTACAAAATAGCCTAAAATAGTCCCCTCCAATGGTCAGACGAAATATCGTTCTGTCCATTTTATTGATTTTCTGACAATTCTATGTCCATCATTAAATGGGATATAGCACATCTGAAGAGCCAAAATTTGACAAAAATGCTATTTAAATTTATCCGTTATATTTCCGTGATTTTTCTGATTGTTTCCGTGAGTTTTCTGATTGTTAACTTTGTCATCTAGCTGCGAAAAATTCATATCCTTGCTGATATTAGGGCGGAATTCAGCTAAATTCCACCCTAGAAAGCCATGGATTTATGAAATATAGATTTTTTGTGTTCATACGATAGGTTAATGAAAAAGCTAACATAAAACTGACGGATTTTACACTGTATTTTTTTTTTCTCTAATTGCTTCTTTGGGGAACTCGGGGCCTTGGGATGTCTTTTGGGCTTACCTGCATCCTATTCTGAAAGTTCCCCTTGAGGTAATTGACTTGGTTAGGCCCCCTGATGACATGACCTGTCGATTACCTCTGTCGTTTTATGGTTCAGTTCCGGCTCTTATGCAGAATCTTGCCGTTGGTGCGTGGATGCCCAGAGTGCTTGATTTCTGTTTGTTTTTTGTCTTTTTTAGTATAATTTTTATCTATATCTGTTGGATTTTACACTGTACTGATATTTTGTTTAAAAAAAGTTCATTGAAGAAGGAAACATAAAATAAAATTTCTATTTGACTTGGGGGCCCGGGGCAACTGCCCTACATGCCCCTGCCTTAGTCAGGCTCTGGCTGTTGCCCATGAATCCGGTTTGAAATGTTTCTGCCATGCTTGGCCACCGGTCATCCCTTCTATTATTGGACAAAATTCAGGCTCTACTCCCAGGTAGATAGTTGTTTCATCTGTAGTTTATAGTCCTTAACCTCTTTATACGTAGCCTTTTCTTTGTCGGGCTGTTCCTCCTCACCTAGGACAATGTCCTAACAACCTTGGTCCATCAAAACTCGCTGTTCCAAGAGGTATAGTAGTTTTGATTGAGCTTCTCTATTGTGCCTATTCAGCATGTAACACAATTCTTTAAACAATTTCTTGAAGAAAAACTTTTATGAGGCCCTCCGTCTCAACACTACTCTAATAGGTTCCTGGACCCATAAGTCTGTTTTCGAAAGTAGATTTGGAGTAGTAAAAGACTTATAAAAATGAAATTTATAAAAATCTGTACCATAAAAAGCACTGGTTAATACAACTTTATGTTGGCATAACTCAATGACACGGTGGCACTTATATATATAATGACAACGACTGTTCAAACATTTCATTTCCCGATGTCTGCCGCAGGGTTAGCACTGTTGGCCTTTTTAGAGGCAATGCACTCTGCATATTTTTCATTGCCAAACATGGTTCGTGAAGAGTGGACTGCCAACATAGCCATGCCCTCCTTCAGATGCAACGTCACGGCCGTGTAAAAGCTGGAAGAATGCTGCTGGTTACACCATTTCCTAAGAAATACGAACAATTTTTACCGCTAAATTTAGGACCACATTCCACTGAGTGTCTCAGAAAAGTATAAAGTTCAATGCCCAAATTGAACATTTGTCACTAGAAAAAAAATGAGAATTAACCAAATTATAAGTTGCAGAATCCTATTCAGATCAAAGAAAGACCACGTTACTACCCCTCGTAAACAGCAGCAGAGAGTTTCAGTTTACATCTTGTCAGGTATTGTTGATGATTGGTTTGTGGGACCGCTTCTCTTGCCAGACCATCTCATTGCCGCAGCTTACCACGTCTTCCGCTCACCATACAGAGGAACATGTGATTTATGCATGATTGAGTGCCACCCACTTCCTGAATGCCACATTTCCTGGACTGTGGATTAGAAGTGGGAGACCTGTGGCTTGGCCTATACACTCACCAAATCTATTACACTTCTTCTTTTGAGGACACATGAAATAATTGGGGTATACACAACACCTATGGACTCCGTGCAAGATCGCATTGTGAGAATTGTTGTTGCAGAGGGCAAGAATGACTTGACACCAGGAGTGTACGAGAGGGGTCGCCATTCTTTCATTTGTCGGTGTCAACTGTGCAATGACACACTTGGATGCCATTTTTAGAATCTACTTTCTTTCTCTGATCTGAATGGAATTGTGCAACTTATGGTTCGGTTAATTCTCTTTTTTTTCAGTGACGAAAGTTTAACTTGGACACTGAATTTTACGCTTTCCTGAAACAGTGAGTAGAATGCGGCTCCAGGTTTTTTTTGTAAATATTGTTTGTCTTCATGATTAATATTGCCCCTCTTATTTTGTTGACACAGTTTATGAACACCCTGTATATAAATATGTAATGAATAAGATCAGATTACAGAATCTTTAGAATAAGAAATTAATTTTCGAGTGGCTAAAACATATCTTATCTAATGGACAGCCAGCACCCGAGTGTCTCCCGGGCTAGCGTATAGAAGTATCTGCGGTTAAGAATTGCCGAGCTAAGATGTTTCTCTGCAAGCTGCATGAGATGTGCAGGAAGATTGCCTGTAGTGCCATTCTAAGTGTGGAAGGGAAAGAAAATTTACAGTGGATCAATTAAAATTTTATACCTTTCATATATACAATAAGAAAAACATTCTTGATTTTATTTCAAATTCTTGTGAAGAAAAACTGATTTTATATTTATGTCAAACTAGTTTTATGAATAAAAATGCTTTTGATGAATAGATGAAGAGAAGGATATCGTCATTTATGAAAAAAAAAAGAAAAGAGTTGGATGAATGGAACATAAAAGAATTCTGTGGCCGTTCCTATATCGATGAAGAAGATCCATCTTGGGGTATTTTTTTAAGTATTTTACTTTAATTAAAACCATAAATTAAATGATTCATTATTTATTTTTTTATTTTTTCTAATGATTCCTATGAATCACAGTGTCGCTTAAAAAGGTCAATTTTGTTAGTTTCACAGTGCAGTTTTTTTTTTGTATCTTTTTTATTTTCATTCATATATATATATATATATATATATATATATATATATATATGATGTGTGTTTAACACGTTCATGGATTCTTACATCCAAATTTATTAATCCAATGTGCAGTCGATAAGAAGAAGGTCCAAGGAGAACACTCAAATCAAGTTAATGATTTTATTTGCAAATTGTAGATATCCCAGTCCCATGCAGTCATTCTTCGACTCCCCTCCCACAGAAAAGATAGCTCCACTCTGTCTGAAATCCAACCAGTATGTGTTTAGTTTTCTATGCCCCGCAGCGGGAGTTTTCAGAAAAGCACATGATAATTGCATTTGACAGTTAGTTAGCGTTGACCTAATAGTCTTGTGCTGCTGAATAATGGATTGCATGATAATGATTCAAAGGAATGTATGACTCCCGTTCTCAGCTCTTCCTCGAAAGCGTGTTCGTTTACTGCCTGTATAGTGCTGTCATCTATTGATGTTTTTGTGAACTATTCTTCTGAATCCTTTAAATATTATAGTTTTTTCTAATAAAGTTTTATTTATGTTAATTGGGTTAGTTAATTAGTTTTTAGGTCTGACATATATGTGACATGGTTCTAAAAGGGCCAGAGTCAAAATTTTTAGTGTCAAGAAAAAGGCATTCAAAGATTTTGCACATTTTGCTGAATACGTGTGATATCTTTCTTATACTACTAGTCACAATATTTTTTTATTTCTTCATCGTCAATGTAAAAAACATTTTTATTGTGTAAAAAATTTTCATTTGTTACTATTTTATATAAAACATATGCCTTTGGCTTTTGTTGGATCTAAAGTTACGACATCTTAAATGATATTGGCTGATATTATAATGGAAATATAATCTCTTTCTGTTTGTTATTTGACACTGGCTTTTTTAAAATTAAAGATATATTGAAATCGAAACTTTTGGTATAAATAACTGAAAATCTACAAAATATTGACTATTGCCCTTTTAGAACCAAGCCACCGATACATATGTATGTGTATATGTATATACACTGCTTGACAATTGCTAAGGAAGAACTAGTTTTTTCAAACTAGCGTTCCCGACAGCAGACCAATCACAGTAAAATGAAAGACTGAGGGCGTAATAGGACAGGACCTGTTATCTGTATAAAAGATAGTGCACGAAAACTCTTTATTCATTCGAAAGTTCATGCAGTTAGGTTTTTGACGAAAATAGCATCGTAGGTTGTTCGGAGTTATTTCTGTGAAAATCAGTGTGGTGTGGCAATAATTAAGTGAAAAATGTCTGCAATACACCATTTGAATGTGTGCGATCGTGGACGAGCAGTTAGACGGATCGTTGGACGGCTCGAAGCAGGACAAAGTGTTACTTCTGTGACCAGAGTAATGCGAGTGGCAAAAAGTGTCATATCGCGATTAAAAAAGGCCGCTGTATGTGAAAATGCTCTGCGAAAGCATGCCGATGGTCATGAAAGGAATACTAGACCTCAAGAGGATCGATATGTATCCCTAGTGGCGAGAAGGAACAGACATCTCACTCCTAGTCAGATAGCTGTACTCCTTGCAACCGCTACCATTATAAATGTATCAGCCAGAACCATTTCTAGGCGATAAAATCAGGTTGGTTTGTATGCAAGGAAGCCTGTTCAATGCATCCCACTTCAACCACGCCATCTTCGAGAAAGATTACATTGGTGTAAGGAACATATTGGTTGGCGTCAGCAGGAGTGGTCCAGAGTGATGTTCTCTGATGAATCCCGTTTCACTGTGACAAGTGATTCTGGCCACCAGTTAGTGTGGAGAAAGAGGAGAACACGTTATGCACCACAGAATGTTCAGGAACGTCATCGTATGGCCAAGGCGTGATGGTGTGGGCAGGCATTAGGCACAATGGCAAAACACCGCTTCACATCGTTGACCGACATACTGTTACATCGCAGCGGTATTGCTGGGAGATTACTCTGGATCATGTTTGTCTTTTTAGGAGTGCAATAGGTCCAGATTTTCTGTTTATGGACGAAAATGCGCGCCCACACAGGACCGCCGAAGTACCAGACACACTAGAAAGTGAAAATATTGAACGTATGACATGGCCTGCTTACTCTCATGACCTAAATCCTATAGAGCATGCATTGGATGCTTTTGGCAGACGTGTTTCTCAAACAACTCGCCCTCCCCGAACCATGCAAGAACTGAAAATCGCCTTGGGAGAGAAGTGGGACAATATGTCCCCAAGGACTCCTCAATACTTTAGTAGACAGCATGAAAAACAGATGCACAATGTGCACTAGTGTCTGAGGAGGTCACGCACCTTACTAAGGTACTCATAACTGTTTCATTCTGGCAGGAAGACCCATTTTTCGTGGCTGTTTGGAAATGCTCCAAAGAGCATCGTTTTCGTTTTCTTCCTTTTTCCATGTGGCGTAATCTGTACCATTTTCTATAATAAATAATGCACAGTATCTCTACTAAATATGTACTAAGTTTCATTTCTTCAATCAATGTCTATTATGAAATATTCCGAAAAATGTGACTGTTCCTTAGCAATTGTCAAGCAGTGTATCTATATATACATATACATATAATCTAATTCGCATATGTATATGTGAATGTGTGTGTGTGTGTATGTATATAATATATATATATATATATATATATATATATATATATATATATATATAAAAAGTCTAATTTCATTAGTTTCACAGTCCAGTTTGTTATGCTTTTATTTGCAGAACATCAAGACAGCTGTGCTCGAGTTGATGCTGTGTTCATACCTAGAAGAGGTTGTAAAAGTCATATTAAAGGTAAATCACATTGATGACTGTAATATTTTATGCTGTTATTGAGGTTCAAGAAAAATGATCTTTACTAATAGCACAATTTTCTTGTTCTGTCTAGTGTCAAAAGTTGAGAATAAGTATGGCCCTCAGACGCAATTAAAAAAAATTAAAGTTGAAAAGGAGAATGACGAGAGTGTTCTGCCAGAAGTTATTGAAGAACGACTGCGTCACATGGAATGCCATTTAAAGTTGAATTCAGGTTGGTATTATGGCATGGAAGTGCACCCTTTCTTTAGTATTGACTTGTTCAGGGATTTCCAAAGTGTGTGCCGCGAAGTGCCCATGATCTCCAATCTAATCTATTGCTAAGGACTATTCCGATATAACTCCAAAAGACCTCTGTATTGCAGAAGTACATGGTCTGTAGTGGAGAAATGGTTTCACATAGCATGCTGGCAGTTTTCGCAGGGCACCTATCACAGCGAACTGACTGGTTTGCAAAGTACTTCACAGAAAAGCAAACCGAGAAGTTTGCATAGATCGGAGATCCATTCCATGTTGAATCTCAAAAGAATTCACTTCACAAGAGCAAGAAAATCTAATTGAGCTATCGAGTGACAAAAGCCTGAAAGCGAAATTCGCTCGTTTGTGTTTGACGGAGTTTTGGATATGTATAAGAAATGAATATCCCATTCTAAGTGCAAAAGCTATAAGGGTTCTCATTCCCTTTGCAACTTCATATCTGTGCAAAGTTGGGTTTTCAGCAGTTGCTGTTATAAAGAGCAAATATCGTTCAAAAATTAATGTAAAAAAAAAAAAAAAAATGAGACTAGCTGTATCGAGCTTCATTCCGCGATTCGAACAATTGTGCAGTGAGCAGCAGGCTCACCTGTCACACTAAAACTAAACACACATATACCAAGATCATTTGGAAGGAAATTTTATTATTAATTTTATTAATATGTTTTCCTATTAATTACAATTAAAGTACTTGCGGAATTTTTAAACTCGAGTCGTATTAATTTATTAATGTTCTTACCACTTACTTCCCTAATTTCTTATTCACAGTCATACAAATATGAAATATATATATATATTATGCATAATATTATATAATAACTAGCCTGTGCGCGACCAGCATGGTCGCTTTTAGTTTTATATTTTCTTTTGCAAAACAACTCGACTGAAAGTAACCTATGTAAGGAATGTTACCATTACCTGTCATCATAAATTTACGTTGTTAAGGGGTATTCTCTATAAGGCTGATTCTAAAACTTCGTGATTAAAAAATGTGAATTTCCATTACTCCAGAACAGAGTAGTTAAAGATAAGACTGAGAAATCCAACATCGATGATTTTAAAATTTACATCCCTCTTTGTATATACTATTTTTCAAAATTAAGATATCTACACTGTATCATTACAACAAATAAGAAATTGTGGGGGAAAATTTTAAAATATAGTGTTGATTACATCACTCTCTGTATGTATTACTGTTCACAATTCATATATCTACACTTAATCGTATCAAATAATAAATTGTTGAGAAAATTTCTTCACTTATAAAATGGAGTAAAAATTCAGCAAGTACTGAAAAGAGTGTAGAAAATTAAATATTACTGGTTGTTTATTGCTATGCCGGTGACGGTTAAGCCTAACCCCACGATTATTTATGCTCTCTCTTAATGAATTATTTCTTCGCTTTCATTCTTGAGACTGTTCCCAATTTTCTCTTGATTGTGCAGCTCGCTTTCGAACATTCCTGATTTCAGTGCATAAATCCATGTCGACACGCGGTTGCAAATTGCGGACGGCCACTAATGTTTACATCTGGTAGTGGCAGCCGTTGCCATTCGGAGTGTAGAAATATCGTCGATTTTTGTGCCACATACCTACGCGTTTTATATGTATAGATAGTATACCACAGATAGAAATTATATGACGAGGGTGCCGTGAAAAAATTCTAATTCTCTGGAGGGTGCCACGACTTGGATACGTTTGGGAATCCCTGGACTAGTTGAATACCTGTGCTTTTCTGCAGAATACATTAGGGCCATCCAGTAGGTCATTTTGTTCATTCATTCCAGTTAACTTTAGCAGTTGAGCATTGCTGTTCTTTAGAGGAGTTTACCCTGTCATGGAATGACCGTGATCTGATATTCAATGGTGGTATCAGATTTTTTTTTTTTGGGGGGGGGGGGGGGGTTCAAACCCCTTTTTCAACCCCCTGCATTGTTGATGTTTCCTCGGTGAGCACCTATGGCCACCAAGCAAAATTTTCCCCTTCCTAGGACTACAGTGATCAGCCAGTAAGTGTTTTATTTAGTGGTTTTAAAAGCCCATCGTAACCTCCATAAATTTTGAATTCTTTAGAAATCTGATTGAGTGAGCACCTAAGGTCTAAGACAGGGGCGGCTCCAACCCAGAGTTTTCTTTTTTTTGGGGGGAAAGTCGGCTCTTAGCGTTTTATATATATATGTATATATATATAAAACCCTAAGAGCTGATGTTTATTTCTTATATATATATATATATATATAAGAAATAAACATCGTCTCATATGAAATTTAAACTCATTTAGTATTAGGTCTACGATTATATAATTTTAGGCTATGAAAAAAAAAAAATATGTCGGGCTTTTTTTGGGAAGGGCAATTGCCCCCCCCCCGTCCCTTGGAGCCGCCAATGGTCTAAGAAGCACCACCTTGCAGGGCCTAATGGTTCCGGAGATAGTGACCAGCCAATGAGTGTTCCCTTTAAACTCCTTTCTTTAAACTCCTTTGTGAGCCACAAGTGCCTGCACCTTACACCATTTCAGCTTATTGTTCAAGCCATCATGGAAGGAGTGACTATGGGATGTTTGCCTTTCATAGAGAGAGATTATGTGTCATTTGTCTTTCATATGCTTGAAATTTTTGCCTTATTCATTTATTTATCGATTTCATCAGCCCTTAAGACCTCCGTATTTTCAGTTTTAGTTTTGAAGGGCCCTTCCAAAGTATGTTCATTTCCTTTCAAGGTCCTTCGATTTTTTTTTGTGCATTTTACGGTCCTTAAAAAGCATTTGTTTATTTTTTTAAATACAAGAATTTTCAGTTTTTGGCTGTCAGAAGTAGTTTTCTTGAAAATGCGGATAATAATTTGTTTGCATGTTTTGTGTTTCTATCGTTATTTACCAGGATGATCACCACTCCATATATATATAAAGAGGCTGTTCACACATTTTTTAGACGATGTATTTTGTATTCACAAAACTAAATTGCATAAAATTCTTCTGTTTTAAATGTTCTATTTGACATCCCTTATTCTGAACTATCTTTCGACACTGCAATTTCCAGGATAATAATGCCTTTTGAAGTGTCAGAAGAGGTATTCTATCCCATGCCTCTTGAACAGCTTTCCAGAGTCCTGTAGAAGACGGTGCACATTGCGTTTTTTCGCTTTAAGATTTAAATCAACGTTTATCATTTTGTTTACAGTGCACACCGAGCATTTTAATGATTTTGCAACTGTCCTTTGACTAGGGGGATTTTCTTTTAACATTAAACAATGTACCTTTGCAATAGTCGAAGATGTCCGTTTTTTCCTTGGATACTTGTTTGGAATTTTTGTCCCACTTGAGGCTCCAATATGACATTTTTTTCCTTTCTTGTTGACGCTATTACCTATCGACGCTTTAGATATCACAAAGCCATGACTCTCACATCGTTTTTGGATAACGGAGTATGCATATTTCTCTTTGGAAAGAGCATAAATGTAGCCTTCGAACCACTGCTTTGTTAAAAATGCCATTTTGAATAGAAACAAAACTTTCAAGCCGTAGACGGTAATTTTGACTTTTAAAAACATAGTACAATTGCAATTATTTGTTTTGCAGCAAACGATTTTTTATTACCACTTACCAAATTCGTCTAAAAAATGTATGAACAGCCTCTGTGTATATATATATATATATATATATATATATATATAGATAGATAGATAGAGATATATATAAATATATATATATATATACACAGTAAAACTTCTGTAGCCGGAAACCCCTCCAAATGGCCACTTTTTTAGGAAACATGACTGTCTACCATAGAGAAGTTTTATTGTATATATATGTAAATATACAAAGGACTAATGCTTTGTATGTGACTTGAAACCAGTCTGTGTCAAGTTGAATGATAACCTGCCAAAGTCATTTTGAATCATTATTCTTGATGATTTGAATTTCTTAAAATAATATGGAAGTGATCATTGGGTTATTTGCAATACTCAAACTGAAATATTTTGAAATGTTTAAACTGCGGAAATAAAACCGCATTCAAGTCAATAAACCTCATTCAAATCCTTAATAATGCTAGCGCAGCTCTTTTATATATATATATATGTATATATATATATATATATATATATATATATATATATACATACAGTACTCGATTTCTAGAAATAGAGGTGCCGGAACTGTATATTCCAAGGTGTGTGTGGGGTATTCCAAGTTATATATATATATATATATATAAATTACAAATTTAACAATATTATGACTTTAATATTGTTAAATTTCAAAATTACTTAACATGCTTGCACAAATCTGTATTTAATAATATTATTATAAATCAGCTTGTAAAAATAAATAGGCTTTGTTCTAAGGACAATAGGTATAAGTGAATTATAGAATTGTTAGTACTGCTAAAACGTAATTATTACCCTGATAGTCTTTCTAAGCACATAATTGGTTGTTTTAGATTTAATGAATAGCATGTTCTGTTGCTATTAATTAGTAATACAAAACTATAAGATTAATTATAGTAAATAACTACTAAAAAATAATAAATTAAAACTAGTGTAATAATAAATAATAATAATAACTCTAAGTTAACTTAGGTTATTTTGTCCTATAACACAGTATCCTTAGTAAGTCTGCTTCTGTGTTTCCATTTGCTCCATGGTTGCAAGGTTTGTGACGTCAGTCTTTTTGAGGTCTTCTTTTCTTAACTTTGTCTGCCGCCGGGCTTGGTGTTCTATGATTAAGCAACTGTTTATTCACTTCTTCTGTTTCTTATGAATTGTGCGGTGTCTAAGTATGTTTATTGCTCAGATCATACTTATCATAAACAATCCATTGGTTTTTAGACAGTAATGGCACCTCTGATGAAGAGATGCTGTCAAAAACCTATTTCTCACTTATCTTTTCATATTTTTAGTTCCTGGCTGCAGTAGTTTTGAGCATATACTGGTTTTTCAATTTCAACTTTGTCTTATATATATATATAATTAGTATATATTCATAATAGTCCAGGCCCACTCACTAACGGCAGAGTAATATGTGATTAAATAAATGTTTTAACTATCGTAATTTTTTTTTCCCTAAAGAGAGTAGTGTTCAAGATTTTCGGTATACACACATATCCTGATTATATATGTATACATATATGTCGTGCTTATTTTTAAATGAACCCTGGTTTGTCATATTTCATGTTTTGACTTTTCTCTGCCTTTAGATAGTTCGTTGCGAGTGAACGTCTTTCGGAGGCTTAAGAACTTGGAGGACAGAATTCTGCATCTGGAAGGCCTCTCCCCAGAGTACGTCCACCTGGCGGTATGTTGGATTAACATATTAGTTTGTTTTCCATTTAGTAATACATGTAAGAGAAGACCTTTTAAGTTGTTTTTTTTCGTCCCTCACTTTGGGTATGAACTAACTATCACGAGTTTGCAGGGTAGCCATTTTTAGAGGAGAAAGCACACACAAAACGAGTAGCATGATCTGGGACCAAATGCATCTATTTTTGAGTCGAATCGTAATAGTTGAAGTCACCTGTTGAGTCTAATGATATTGTATCTGCGGATGGTAAGGCTTTAAGAAGGCCAAATTTGGGTTGGGGGGATTCCTTGTTGAGTTCGATAGACTTCATATATATATATATGTAACGATAATGCCGCACCAGTATTACTTGTCGCGTATTCTAAATTCTCCTATCAACAAACCAAGGTCCCTAAATTGCGACCTTGGAATAAATTAATTTACCAACTATTCTATTCCCTTAACCGCCACGCACCGAACACTGAAGTTATTTTTAGACATGATTCGGAACCTTGTGCTTGTTCGTCATATGACGCGCGTGTTCTCTCTGACTCATAACCCCGTGGTCGGAGTCAGATGTTCGCCGGTAGCCAATTAGCATCAGGGTAGCGCCCCATGGGTGTTGATGTATGAGTAGTATTCAAAAGTTATACAATGAGAAAAATAAATGAAATGAGAAAAAAAAATATAGCATTGAATTTTTGTTATGGATCCTATCATCGTTAGAAACTATGTTAAGGCTAAAGACTTAATCGGAGTCTTGAGTTTCACAGTTTGAAAAAGCGGGAAAAACCGACTTTCTTAACAGTTTACTGCAATTTTCCGATTTGAACTGAACTTCTATGAACGTTTTAATTTATTTCGAGTTAAGTTGCTGCCCCCCCCCCTTCGTTTTGCGCTTCCGGACCGGAGGTGAACAGGCCCTTGTATGAG
>CAJRAI020000287.1:55000-57500 GCA_907164885.2 Dolomedes plantarius
GTCGTATTTACTTTGAATGTGTGGGTTTTCCCGTTTAAATGCATCTCGAGTGAGGTATTGAAGGCCGTAAGAAATGTTTTGCTTCTCCCCATTTTCGTGCATCGTGATGTTGATTCGACAAATAGTGGATTTTCACGAGAGATTCGAGTTTCTTTTTTTATCGGAGGAACGGAGATCTTGCTTTCAATCTAAAATAACACAAATCGTATGGACCTCGAATAAATAATTACAATGACACTTTTAGAGAAGCGTGTTTTTACAGTGCTGTCACGGAGTTAGTTATGTTTGGCTCCCGAGGGAAATTCCTCAATTTTAAATATTGGTAGGTAAATGAGACGATGAAAAGAAATTGGAATTTCTTTAGAATAGTTTACTCTGAATACTGTTAATACTCTGAATACTTCTGTTTAAAAAAATGCATTTTTTTTATATAAGTACTATGAAAATAACTATTTACGTTTATATGCGGTGTAGGTGAAAGAGTACGTAAAAAGATCCCCTCCCCCCTATAGTGTTCGAATAGAACTCCACCGTAAAATGACGACTACTACACTACAGACGATTTTTTAAATCGTCTACCACACAGATTTTTAAAATTTGAATTTGAAAACGCCATTTTCCTCACTTGGTTCGTTGCAAATTTGAAACATAAGAAATGGACATTCTAAAATAAGGGGATGAATCCCATTCCTATTGACACAGGGTTGAAATTTTCCTGTCGACGAAATAGCAGTAGACCCCCACTTGTAAGCATCCACAGAAAAAGACGCGGAGGAGATCGTCGGCACTGACTCGTTGTTATTATGACAGCCATGTATGGAGTGTTATAGATTCTCTTATTGCATCAAAATGGGCGATCCCAATAGATTCGATAGGACGGGAATCCAACCCACACACCTTATTTTATACGGCTTATTTTTTTAAATCAATAAAAATTAACTTTTTATATACCATGTTTTTAAATTTTCTAAACTTGACAATTCTATGCATTAATAAATACTTTTTAAAAATATTTTTTGATGAATTATCCCATCCACTCGAAAGAAAATGAAGTTAATTGGAAGTTAACTCGCGTTGAACTTTTCGTTCCCGACAGATGGCTGCACCAGTCTACGAAACAAAATTATCTGGAAATGAATTCAATCCGCCTAAAGATGGCTAAAAGTATCAAACGAATGCATTGCCATCGTGTTCTGAGCTATTCTAAAAGTTTCAAATGTCTAGCTAGTCGGGAAGTTAGTTAAAAATCGATTGCAAGATTTGTACTGGACACATACACACACACAAACAAACAAGAAAACGAATTAATAGAAACATGTCAAAAAAGAGCGGTTATCACAAATGGTTACAAACAAATTGAATTTATCTTTTATTTATACGTGCATACATATGCCATTCAGTTTCACTGCTAAACGATAAACGTGCTGTTGTTTTTCGGTGGCGAAAAATCACTCTCGTCACTGGAATGGCGATATATCTACAAATGTATCTCGAATAAAATGAACGTCACTGGTTTCAGTACGAGTTCGATAATCGGACGCTGTGATTTTGTTTTTGTTGGTTCGTTATAGGATTCTTCTTAGCATCCTTTTTTAAATCGGCACACCTCGTTCGACATCGAAAGTTTATTGACTAGTGGGAGACCTTCTAGAATTGTACTTGTGGTATGATTTGTCAAGATCTGCCGGGCGTCCATCATGTTTGGCGAGTCATCGAGTACAGTGATGAGTCAGTGGGTAGTATTTGGCTTTTACAGACGATTCGCACGAGGTATCTCCGGCCAGCCGATGACGTGAGACACCGCTGATAGTGTTGAGAAAGACATCAGTGCGTGGACGTCAAGGTCATGTCGGCAGCGGATGAGACGTGCGCTGGAAGATTGTCACCATCTTCCGATGCAAATGAGGACGAAAGAGGTGCCTGGCATTGTCACCATCTTTCGATGCAAATGAGGACGAAAGAGGTGCCTGGCATTGTCACCATCTTCCGATGCAAATGAGGACGAAAGAGGTGCCTGGCATTGTCACCATCTTCCGATGCAAATGAGGACGAAAGAGGTGCCTGGCATTGTCACCATCTTCCGATGCAAATGAGGACGAAAGAGGTGCCTGGCATTGTCACCATCTTCCGATGCAAATGAGGACGAAAGAGGTGCCTGGCATTGTCACCATCTTCCGATGCAAATGAGGACGAAAGAGGTGCCTGGCATTGTCACCATCTTCCGATGCAAATGAGGACGAAAGAGGTGCCTGGCATTGTCACCATCTTCCGGTGCAAATGAGGACGAAAGAGGTGCCTGGCATTGTCACCATCTTCCGATGCAAATGAGGACGAAAGAGGTGCCTGGCATTGTCACCCTCTTCCCATGCAAATGAGGACGAAAGAGGTGCCTGGCATTGTCACCATCTTCCGATGCAAATGAGGACGAAAGAGGTGCCTGGCATTGTCACCATCTTCCCATGCAAATGAGGACGAAAGAGGTGCCTGGCTTCGAGTCGTC
>CAJRAI020000287.1:62500-75000 GCA_907164885.2 Dolomedes plantarius
TTACATATTTGGAAAGAGCTTTAAAAAGTGATAATTTTTTCTGCGTACACTTATTCTGCTACTTTAATAGCTTTAGAGATATTTCACTTCTAAATGCATACTCCACCCATGGAAAACATAACAGCCATGTTTTACGATGTAAACAGAGTGATTCATTCACAGTGTGATTCTCACTAAAAAATGAATCACGGAAAAGAAATGTTTCATCGTGTGTATAATTTTTAATTATTCTTCTATTTTTCATACTTTTAATTCAAAGTTTCTAATCATAAATAGGTCATCTGAAGATGTACTGATTTTGGCGAGTTTTTTGGCAATTAAAAGGGAAAAAAATTTAAATTCAAGTGAACTGTGATTCTAGTGTCAAGTAATTCGATAGCTGGACAAAGACTTATATATATATATATATATATATATATATATATATATATATATATATATATATATATATATATATATATATATATATATATAACAGTTCCGTAACTGACTCACTCACTGACTGACTGACATACAACGCACAGGCCAAACCGCTGGACCTAAAGGGCTGAAATTTTGCATGGCGATTCTTCTTATGGTGTAGGGGTGCACTAAGAAAGATTTTTCAAAAATTCTTCTTAGATTTTTTTTAATTGAATTTTTAAGCTGTTTTTGTAACTTTTTTTAAGTTTAAGTTGTCTTTTTCGAATCTTTACGTCCATTTTCTGATTTTTGGTGAATTTTTAAAGATTCATTTTTAGGATTTAATTTATTAAATGCCGATCACGTGATTTATTTTCCTGGTACTTTAAATAAATTTATCGTCACGTGCATAACAACTAAATAGACAAACAAAATATTTTTTTTTCTTGCTAATGCGGCAGACGATTGGACATATTAAAATACAGTAAAAGATATTATGTTCCTCAAACTGCACTATTAACTGTACTATGTTCTTTAGTATTCTATTAGATTTAATTTGAATATTTTCTTCTATATTATTTTGTCTATGAAAATATCCGTTCCGATTTTTTTTATAAATATATTTTTTTTGTTTTTTTTACATCAATTGTATACATTGATCGTCGTATTTATTATATATATATACTAGCTGAAAACCCGCGCTTCGCTACGGAGTACATTGAAATTAAATACAACGGTCAATGTATGCAATTAATTCCAAAAAAAAAAATAAATATATATATATATATATTTATAATAAATACGACGATCAATGTATACAATTGATGTAAAAAAAAAACATATTTATAAAAAAATCGTAAGGGATATTTTTATAGACAAAATAAAGTCCAATCGTCTGCCGCATTAGCAAGAAAAAAATATTTTTTTGTCTTTTTTTGGCACGTGACGATAAATGTATTTAAAGTACCAGAAAAAGAAATCACGTGATCAGCATTTAATAAATTAAATTTTAAAAATTAATCTTTAAAAATTCACCAAAAATCAGGAAATAGAGTTAAAAATTCGAAAAAATTTCATTTTGAAGGAATTTTTATGATCTTTCTCGTGATATAAATTTCATAACCCTCAATGTATTATTTTAAATGCAAACGTAAAAAAAGTTTAAAAAACAGCTTAAAAATTTAATTTTAAAAAATGTAAGAAGAATTTTTGAAAAATCTTTCTTAGTGCACCCCTACACTATTAGAAGAATCGCCATGCAAAATTTCAGCCCTTTAGGTCCAGCGGTTTGGCCTGTGCGTTGTATGTCAGTCAGTCAGTGAATGAATGAGTCAGTTACGGAACTGTTTTATATATATAGACTAGCTGAAAACCCGCGCTTCGCTACGGAGTACATTCAAATTAAATACAACGGTCAATGTATGCAATTAATGCCAAAATATATATATATATATATATATATTTATAAAAAAAATCGTAAGGGATATTTATTTTTTTTGGATAATATCCAATCGTCTGCTGCATTAGAAAGAAAAAGAATATCATTTTTGTCTATTTAGTTGTTATGCACGTGACGATAAATTTATTGAAAGTACCAGAAAAAGAAATCACGTGATCGACATTTAATAAATAAAATTCTAGAAATTAATCTTTAAAAATTCACCAAAAATCAGAATATCAAGGTAAAGGTTCGAAAAAGATTTCATTTTGAAGGAATTTTTAGGATCTTTCTCGTGATATAAATTTTATAATCCGCAATGTATTATTTTAAATGCAAACTTAAAAAAAGTAAAAAAAACAGCTTAAAAATTTAATTTAAAAAAATCTAAGAAGAATTTTTCAAAAATCTCTCTTAGTGCACCCCTACACTATAAGAAGAATCGCCATGCAAAATTTCAGCCCTTTAGGTCCAGCGGTTTGGTCTGTGCGTTGTATGTCAGTCAGTCAGTGAATGAATGAATGAATGAGTCAGTTACGGAACTGTTTTATATATATATATATATATATATATATATATATATATATATATATATATATATATATATATATATATATATATATATATTTATTTATTTTGGCATTAGTTGCATACATTGACCGTTGTATTTAATTTGAATGTAATCCGTAGCGAAGTGCGGGTTTTCAGCTAGTGTATATATATATATATATATATACAGGGTGGGCGAAAAGTCCTTGACACATTTCAGAAAATAATATATAAAATAGAAATTGCCATAAAAGAGTTCAGTTTGCGGTCACTTCTTTAATAGAATGTTAAGTTATTTTATCAACAGAAAATTTCGAACTGCTACCAAAAGAGGGCGCCACAGGACCAAAAGTCCATAGAATGACATTTTATATGAAAAACTTTTTAATAGTTACCCTTACAGAATAAGTTTCTTGTTACCAAATTTCGATATGGGCATCTTTCGTAGGTCGTGTCACATCTAGAAGTGACGTCTAGCTCGTGTGACTTCGATGATCCGTGTCTTGAGCTGTGTAATGCCGGTCATTTTCGAAGCGAAGACTTTGTCCTTGACATATCCCCACAAGAAAAAATCAAGCGGAGTTAAATCTGGAGACCTAGGTGGCCATACTAGTGGACCATCTCGTCCAATCCATCGCTGAGGGAATTGTGTATCGAGGTAGCTGAAATGTGTCAAGGACTTTTCGCCCACCCTATATATATATATATATATATATATATATATATATATATATATATATATATACATACATACATACATACAGTGGAACCTCGCTTAATGAACACCTCGCATAACGAGTGACGTGGAAGGAAGTGCCCTCTTCACGTCACCAGGATCATTAATGGCCGAAAAATAAGTATTTAAGGGTAGTCATGGATGGTTCGAGAAGCAAATATCATGGGACTGGAGGATAACAATGATATTGAGGAGCTCGTGGAAGAACACAACCAAGAGCCGACCACCGAACAGCCAATAGAATTGCAGTGTCTTTCACAGCAAGCAGTTGTCAGTGGAGAAGGACGAAGAAACAGCAAAGAAACAATCTGGCGCAAGAAAAAAACGATGAAATACTGCTGCATCGTAAGTAACAAAGCACCGCCCAGATATAGTATATATATATATATATATATATATATATATATATATATATATATAGACAAAATTAAAAATAAAAAAAATAATAATAAATAATATATAAATAATAATTTAAAAATAAAATTTAAAACAAAATTAAAAATCTCCTCAAGAATTTTACTCCAGAGTCAGGTAGTGTAAAAAGACTTACCTAAGTTAGAATTACGTCATTTTTCGGGAGATTTAAAGGACTGGTTGCCATTTTGGAGCCAGTTCGAACATGTTTATAATGATGTTGATATAGCACCAGAAAATAAATTTCAGTATTTATTGCAAGCAACCGTTATTTTCTCGCGCGCTCGGGAGGTAGTGGAAAGTTTTCCGCCAACCGGCGCCAACTACGGCAAAGCTGTCGAATCTTTAAAATCGCGTTTTGGTCGAACTGATTTACTTATAGAATTCTATGTCCTCGAGCTTTTAAAATTGGTTTTGCAAAACGCTTCGCAAAGTTCTACTGCTAATTTATGTGTGCTGTATGACCATTTGGAGACTCAGACCAGGGCATTAGAGACACTTGGCGTAACAACGGATAAAAGCGCTGCTCTACTTCACCCTTTGGTTGAGTCATGCTTACCGGAAGATATACTAAGAGCATGGCAAAGACAAAGAAGTCCTGATTTCAGCCATAGTGGTGAACCTCAAGAAAGGCTTAGTAGATTACTAAAATTCTTAAAATCTGAAGCAGAATCCGAGGAAAGGATTTGTTTGGCGATGCAAGATTTCGGCTTAAACAAAACGAAAGACAATATTGGGTTTAGAAATAAGAAATTTGAACCAAGAGTAAAACAGAATAAAACACCTAAGCGGTGGCTATGCGCGCTATAGATTTATTCAATGCGGTGACACTTTTGAAGCGTCGAGAAAAATAAATGTCGCTAGATAGCTTTCTAGTAAAAAAATTAGATATGTGTCATAAATTCGTAAATAATAAACTACATATGGATGATTTTGCTCCTTAAGAATTTATGCATAAGTAATTTTATTTAAATAATAAACGTTACATCTAAAAAATTTTGAGCATTTTTTATGGCATGGAACGCATAATCGCATTTTACATTAATTTATATGGGAAAAAATGTTTCACTTAACGAGTGTTTCGCATTACGAGTAAGACTCTAGAGCGAATTATGCTCGTTATGCGAGGTTCCACTGTATATATATATATATATATATATATATATATATATATATATATATATATATATATATATATATATATATATATATATATACATACACACACACACACACACACATTTAAGTATGTGAGTAACTGAACCGACAAAATTGTTCACGCTATATATATCATAGGTAAAGGCAAAGTTTCGCTGTCTGCTCTCGAACTGATAGCAATACGATGGGTTTCCCCGTCTTTGAAGGGGAAAATTTCTCCTAGCGGCATTTCAACTGGAATTTGTCGTTCGCCTCCAAAATTCTAGTTTACCTCTGCTATATTGAGCTTCGAAATTTCCAGTTCCGATTTTATTCTTTTCGATCGGAGGTTAATGTGGGGTCTGTTCCATCCCTCTAGGTAATCCTAAAAACTATTTAAGGCTGCTACGTACTAAGAGAAAAAAGCCTTTTCCTCTTCTTGCAGACTCTTGTGGTGGGAGGAGTCCAGTTGACAGTTCGAGAATTCCACCCCCCTCAGGATTGACATTTTGAGGGATTGTAATGGCTCTCTCTCTATAGGGGGGTTAAGCGCTTCCCCCCAATTTTTTTTTAATTTAAAATATATTTTTGTCAACTATTTACAGGTACATAATTGCTGATAATCCAATAAAATTGGTATTGTCGGATAGCCCGAACTTTTCTGCAAAGCACTACAGGATTCATTTTATAAATTTTGTCCACCGAAGGAATTTATGAGCGTTTAAAACACGCTATACCAGATTTTTCTCCGAATAATTTAAATTTTAAAATATTAATTGCATTTTTTAAAAAAAAAACGAAAAATGTACACAAATTTAAAATTTCTTTCTCTATGACTGAGTACAATTTAAAAAAAAAAATGTTTGAATCCAAGTCGACAATCCGTGGACAAATTTTCTCCTTATGTTAACATTGAGGTTGAGCGAATCCAATGTAAGACCTTACTTTATTTAAGACTACTAAAATACGTATCAGATAGTTTCATGTGATGTCACCGATGCAACCACGTGCAAACGAAGAGCAGAAAATGGATGCCATACGTCTAATATACATTTCTATTTCAGTAAGGAATTTATGCGTCCTCCGTTTCTGTACGAGTTGAGATGGGACAGATGCCTTATAGAAGTGCATTAGAGATCAATTTCTTGCCCTTCGTTTCCCACGCGGTTGAATCAGTGACGTTAGATGAGACTACCTCTTAGGATGCATATCAGAATGGGGCGAAAATAAAAATTTGAATTTTATTTCTGTACACGCGTGAAGAGTTTTCGATAAACCCACCTCAACTTTTCCTTCACGTTAGAAATCCGTTTAATGTATACAATAGAAATCTCTCAAATTTTTCTCAGCTAGTTTACAAGCGCCAATCCCCCAAAAACAATACAGAGCTTACTAAATTCAATATCCCCAGCTCCTTTTACCTTTCGCTCGGCAGGCAAGCAGATTTGAAATGACTGAACTGTCCGAAATCAAGCTCGCCCTGAAGAGGAAAGCGCTGAACTACAAGCTCCAGCACTATGACTCTGAAGACTACATCTCATTTCTGGATGGGCTCAAAGGAACCAAAGTCCGAGGTAAGATCGTCCGATCTTTCAACGAGGGCGAAGTGTACCACTGGCCCTTGCTGAACCACGAAAACATCGCCCCTCTCTTGGACATCTTGAGCCTCCGCGATGACCTGAACATCTTCTTGACCACCGACCTCCAGGTGAAGCTGAAAAATATCGTCCACGACGAAGATTTCATCTACGATTCGAGGTGCTTCGATAGGAAGCGAGCGTACGCCAGGGGTCTGTTTTCTGGGTTGAGTTACCTCCACGGGAAATCGCTGTGTTTGATGAACCTCGGCGACCAGAACGTCTTCATATGCCAGGCCTACGACAGGGCGGTGATCGGCGACTTCAGCTGCGCCGGCTGTTCTCGGAAAATCACGAGGTCCAGATTGAAAGTGCGCGAACTCTACAAAGCTCCGGAAACAGAAAAGGGGGAATTCGACGCCATGGCGGCCGAAATGTGGGCCAGCGGGACGCTCATGCTGGACATGTTTCTGGCTCACATGGTCCCGTGGGCAGTCATCGACTACAATCCGCGGCGAGTTCTGGAGATTGTGGACAAGATCTCGCTGGAGCTGTTCCAGGCAGCCAGTGCAGGCTCCGTAGTGTCCACCGTAGACTTGGCGAAGTTCAAAGCCTTTTTGAAGTGTTTCTTCAGAGAAAGTCCGTCTATGAGGATCACGGCTAGATATGCATCTATCGCGTCGTTTTTGCGACCCAAATTTAAAGACGGTGCTTTGAAAATGGGGAGAATGACGTGTCCCGACGCCAAGTCTAAGAAACCACGTTTCTTCCTGCACGATTGCTCGGCATTTTCTCCCACAACTAAAGATCTCGACAGACAGTGCGTGCCCATGAGGTATTTGGATTTGAAACAAAAATGGGAGGATTTACCCGCAGACTCTGAAACTCCCAGATGGCTAACCCCTTACCACAGGACAACAACTCCGAAAAGAGGTTCTGACGCGGGAGTATCGAGTACCCCAGAAAAATCCTCCCAACGCACTTATGAAGCGGAAGGAACGAAGACCAATACTTCGGAAAATGTGTCTGAACCAGATCAGTCGGATGTGAAGCGCATCCGTCTCTACCGCAAAAACGACAGCTCCGTTACGGTCTCGGAAGGGCTGCAGAAAGCTTCGAGAAGTTGTCACGTGATCAAAGACGGAGCCAACGTTCTGACCGAATCCAGCTACACCTGCTATCAGTCAAAATCTTTGAGTTTTTTAAAGCCCGCATTGGACGAGGCTGAAAATGAAGTAGCTTTCCGAAATTGCTCCTACTCGAGCATCTCGGTGAAACAATCGAGCCCGCGAAAGAGCGATCTGTGCCTGACTCGCCTGTTTGGAGAAGACGGAATGAGCGGGGAAGCCGCTGACGAGGAAGTGGCGCGTACCAGCGACGCGCAAGGCCTGGAACACGTGTCGACCCGCGCAGCTCCGGAAGAGACGAAAATGCCGCCAGAAGAGTGGCGCAACCATCCGGATGTTGAAAACATCACCGAAAACATCCGTTCGATCCGAAAATGCCAAATTTCTCTGCTGAGTCACCTCAGGCTGTTTTCCAGCAAGGAATTCGCGTCGAAACAGCGGCGTCTGGTCAGGGATTACCAGCTTCTGTTGAGGCAGGAGAAGATCCGATTGTACGAGATTTTGAGGAACCAGTACGCGCTGAGCGTGGGCGACATCGTCCAAGTCATCCAGTCTATCCATTCGAGGTCTCGGCATCTCGGTAATGGCCGAAGTGTGCGCGGTTCTCCGGTCGCACTTCAAGACCCGGGGAACTTGCAACCCGAGAAGAGATATTCCTATCGCAGAGCCATAGAGACGTCGGGAACTCGGAAGCAGGAAGAGAGAGCCATAGAGAAGTCGGACAGTCAATCGAAAGATAAGCTTATCGAGAAGAAAAAAAGGCCCGGTAATCCCAGAAGACCGTTCTTCCTCGCCTTGTGCCCCGGGGGTCGGATAGAGGAACTCGTCCAAGACGACGTCTGCGAAACTTGTAAACTCGGCGGTGTGAGCCAATAAAATCCAAACTGTTTGCTTTTAACCTTTTCCTGACGGGGTGGGATAGCATGTATCCCAAGAATGAAGAATGAATATATATATGTGTGTGTGTGTGTGCATATATATATATATATATATATATATACATATGTATGTATATATGTATATATATATATATATATATATATATATATATATGTATATATGTATATATATATATATATATATATATATATATATATATATATACATATGTATGTATATATGTATATATGTATATATATATATATATATATATATATATATATATATATATATATATATATACATATGTATGTATATATGTATATATATATATATATATATATATATATATATATATATATATAAATGTGTGTATATATATATATATATATATGTATGTATATATATACATATATATATATATATATATATATATATATATGTATGTATATATGTATATATATATATATATATATATATATATATATATATATATATATATATATATGTATGTGTATATATATATATATGTATATATATATGTATGTATATATATATATATATATGTATGTATATATATATATATATATATATATATATATATATATATATATATATATATATATATATATATATATATATATATATATTTATATATGTATGTATATATAAATATACATACATATATAAATATATATAAATATATATATATATTTATATATATATATGAAGTATGTATATATAAAAGTATGAACGGGGCATCACATATATATATATATATAAGAATAAGATGAAAGAGAAAACCAGTACTAGCCCTAAAGCTACTTGCAGCCAGGAACAAAAAACATGAAAAGAAAAGTATGAAAAAGGTTTTAGACGGCATTTCTTCATCAGCGGTGTCAATGCTGTCTAAAAACCAATGGATTGTTTCCGATGAGTATGATCTATACATTAAACACACTCAGACACCGTACAATCCATTATTAACAGAAGAATTGATTAATAAATGAATCAAGTTTGATTAAAAGTACTTAACCAAAGAACACCAAGCCTGGCGCTAGTCAGAATGGAAGTTAAGAACTTGTAACCGCAAGATGACTGACGTCATAAAACTTGCAACCATTGAGGTAGTGGATTCCCAGTAACAGACTTACTTAGGTTACCGTATTTTAAGACTAATATCCTTTAATTATTATTTAGTTTTTATTATTTTTACTACTATGAGTTATTTTTTATCATTATTTTATTTTACTTATGATTTTTATTTTTATTTTTATTAGTTATTATTTCTATTTTAACCTATTGTTATGTTTAACATATTATTGCAACGGAACAAACTATTCATTAAAACAAAAACAACCAATTATGTTTTTGGAAAGACTTACTGGGTAATTATTACGAGTGAGCACAGCTTTCAAGTCTATAATATGCTTAATCCTATTGTCTTTAGAACATAGCCTATTTATACGAACTAACTGATTTACAATAATGTTATTAAAAACAGATTTATGTAAACAGGTTAGATAATTTTGAAATTTAACAATATTAAAATTATAGTCAGATCTTTTGTCGTATAAGTCATAAGTAAATTTACTGTGAGTACTTAATTTAATATTAATATCTAGAAAGTTTACATTAATATTATCATGGCTACTTTTAATTAGTTCCAAATTAGGAGGGTAAAAATTTAAGTCTATAGGGTTATTTATTTTATTAATTACTATTATATCTGTCAATTTCAAAGCCTTGTTAATTTATATATATATATATATATTTGTATATATATATATATATGTATATGTATATATATATATATATATATATATATATATATATATATATATATATATATATATTTATATATATATATATATATATATATATACATGTATATATATATATATATGTATGTATATATATGTATGTATATATATCTATAAATAAATATATATATATATATATATTTATATATATATATATATATATATATATATATATATCTATGTATATATATATATATATGTATGTATATATATGTATGTATATATATATATGTATATATACATATATATATATATATATATTTATATATATATATATATATGTATGTATATATATATATATATATGTATGTATATACACTCAAGAGCCAAAACATTATGACCACCCCTACATTTTGCAATGAATTTTCCTGGATGACGTGGAAGGCACGTGATCACGTGGAAGTGGTATTTAACTGCTGCTGGAGAGTCTGAAGAATCATTCTTTCACTTACTTCTGTGTGTGATGGGAAAGGCTGCGGATCTAAGCGACTTTGATAGAGGGCAGATTGTAATGGCTCGAAGGCTCGGAACAAGTATTTCCGAAACTGGACGACTCGTGGGTTGTTCGCGACCTACAGTTGTTAGTACTTATGCAAAGTGGATGAATGACGATGAAACCAGCAGTAGACGACATGGTGTTGGACGTCCACACGCTATCAAAGAAAAAGGTCGTCGGAGACTGTCTCGCATGGTGAAGCAAAACCGGAATCAGGCAGTGGCTCAGCTGACAGCCCAATACAATGCAGGGCCAAGTAGAATAGTATCGCAGCACACTGTTCAGCGGACACTGTTGGATATGGGGCTACGCAGCAAACGTCCCACTCCTGTGCCTTTGTTGACCAAGCGTCATCGCCAACTGCGCCTGCGCTGGGCCCGGGAACATCGCGACTGGTCCATGGATCAGTGGGAGAGAGTTACCTGGTCAGATGAATCACGGTTTGTCATTCATCACGTCAGGCCGTGTCAGGTCATACACAGGCCGGTGGTGGCGGTATTATGCTTTGGGGGACGTTCTCTTGGGCGTCTCTGGGACTCGTGGTTGTGGTAGAGCAGACTATGAATGCTACAGGGTATCTGAACATCATTGCGGACCAGTTGCACCCTTACATGGCCTCTGTTTTTCCAGCTGGAAATGGAATGTTCCAACAGGACAACGCCCCGTGTCACAAGGCTAAAATTGTGTTGGAGTGGTGCCAGGAACATGATGCTGAATTCCAGTTAATGTCCTGACCGCCTAACTCACCGGATCTCAATCCGATAGAACACATTTGGGATGTCATGGGACGGCAGCTCAGAGTTCAAAGACCACCAATTCGCAATATCTCGGATTTGCGTGACCGTTGCTTAAACACCTGGTACAATCTGTCTCCGGCCATCTACCAAGGACTTGTGGCATCCATGCCAAGGCGGGTTGAAGCCGTGTTGCGCGCCAAAGGTGGGCCAACTCGTTATTGACAGGTGGTCATAATGTTTTGGGCCTTGAGTGTATATATATATATATATATATATATATATATATATATATATATATATATATATATATATATATATATATATATATATATATATATGTATATATATATATATATATATATACTAGCTGTACCCGTCCCGGCGTTGCTCGGGTAATGTAATTACCAATTTTTTAGTAGCCTTAACCCTTTGTTAATGGGCGTCGCTGTCTTCCTTTTCCTCACCACGATACATTATTTTACCCATATAAATTTAGTCCTTTCTGGCACATTGTGGCAAAATTTTTGACATAGGATTACTAATCGAATATCACTGCAATAGTAATCGATTTCCTTGAAAGCGAATATATCACATCCTCCACATGCTGAAATTCTTTGAAATCTTCATAGATTGTTTCCACAAATACACCACAAATTATATGATACTAGCGGCACGAACCGACTTTGTCCGGGTTGAACAAAATATTATACCAATAAATTTCCAGTTGATAGCCAATAAATTGTAAATCTTTTTTCACCTTAATAATAATCTAAATAATACCTTAAATTAATTTTACGTGAGTTAATAATTAAAATAATTTTTTTAAAAGAAAAAGGCGTGCCGGAGAACGGCTAGGTTCGAACCGCTAGCGTCAGAACAGAAGCCCACGGCGATAGCACCACGCTAAGGATCGTTGAAATCTTCGGAACAAAAAGCGGTAGAAGACAGTAGCAGAAACAATGGAGATTGTTAGGATTAAGCCCCTAACTTTATTTCTACTGATCAGATATACATAATATATAGCCTATGTCCATCTGGAATAATGTACCTTTCAAACAGTGAAAGAATTTTTCAAATAGGTGCAGTGGTTCCGGAGATTACCCTCCACGTACAAAATCGGTCTCTCTCTTTATATATAAGTATAGATTATAGAAGTATAGATACACATTGGTATCTCAAAATTAG
>CAJRAI020000287.1:82500-87500 GCA_907164885.2 Dolomedes plantarius
TTTCTCTTCGGAAAGAGCATAAATGTAGCCTTCGAACCACTGCTTTGTTAAAAACGCCATTTTGAATGAAAGCAAAACTTTCAAGCCGCAGACGATAATTTTGACTTTTAAAAGCGCAGTACAATTGCAATTATTTCTTTTGCAGCAAACGATTTTTTATTACCGCTTACCAAAATCGTCTAAAAAATGTGCGAACAGCCTCTGTACAATTAAAGAAGTTCTAGTTTAGCACTTTATCGCTTCGTTTATCCAATAAAAGTCTTCTCCTTTAAAAATAAAATAACTGTTCTTTCAATCTGGGGGAAATGGGCTAGAATCTATTCGGACGGTATTATTTTGGATAACTGCACGGATCCACAAACCGGTAAATCCAGCAATACACTCTATCTATCTGTAATACGCACACACACGCGCACATATACAAGGTACGCTCATAAAGTAACCGGGCAACTTTTTATAAATACGATAAATATGACACACCTTCAAATAAATATATCTCCTTCAAAAAAAAGTCGCCAAAGGAGCCTATACAATTTTTCCAACGTTTCTTCGAGTCATCGAAACACTGTTTATAAGCGTCGGAACTAACCGTTCGCAAAATACGCGTAACATTCGATTTAATATCCAAGACGTTTTCAAATCTGTGTCCTTTCGTGGCCATCTTAAGCTTCGGGAAAAAGAAAAAATCAGCTGGCGATAAGTATCAGCTCGGCAACTTTCAGACATGCTTGGGATAAGCGAAGAAAGCTGTAGATAAATTTTAATTGAAAATCTGAAAATGAAAAAAAGTTTGTTCTCGATTTGTGCCTCGGATTTTGACTGACTACAGCGCAACAGGACAACAATTTCTTAAAGTGTATTTTAACAGGAGATGAGACCTGGTGTCTACGATACGACCCAGAAACAAAAAGACAAAGTGCACAGTCGTAATAGAGCGTAATACAGCGTCCCGCACAAAACAAAGCACGGATGTCAAAATCAAAGACTAAGGTGATGCTGATCGCATTTTTTGATGACAAAAGACTTTTTCACCACGAATTTGTTCCTGAAAATCAAACAATCAGGAGGTGCTTTTTCGATTAAGAAACAGGAATAGGCGATTTAGGAAGCAACTGTTTGTTTTTGAGCAATGGTTTCTTTTACGCGAAAATGCTAGACCTCATACAGCAATTTCTGTACAACAATATCTTGCTAAGCATTCAATTGCGGTGATAAATCACCTCCCATATTCACCCCACTGATCGCCAGCTGATTTTTTTCCTTTTTCCGAAGCTTAAGATGACCACGAAAGGACAGAGATTTGAAAAGGTCTCGGGTAATAAATCAAATGTTACGCGTATTTTGCGAACGGTTAGTTCAGATGCCTATAAACAGTGTTTCGATGACTTGAAGAAACGCTGAAAAAATTGTATAGACTCATTTGGAAATTATTTTGAGGGGGATAAATTTATTTGAAGGTGAGTCATATTTTTCTTATTTATAAAAAATTGTCCGGTTACTTTATGGGCGCACCTTGTATGTATATATATATATATATATATACAGTCGAACCTCCATATATCGAAGTAGCAAAGTGCCGGAAAAAAATTCGATATATAGAAATTTCGATATATAGAATTGGTCTTAGTTTTATCATAATTCTCCTAAAACATTAAAATTAAAGCTAATTTTCGTATACGAAACTCCACTTCCAATTCATATGCGAATCACATTAAATAAAAGTTAATAACTAAAAAATGAATTAATATGAAAGATTTATTGAGTACTACGTACCTTTAAAAAAAAACAATAATCCAGACAGTGGTTGCAAATGATCACAGTTACATTCTTTTTAAAAAAATACTACAAATATCTTACTGAACAGCCAGTTTTGCGGAAAGTTCAAAGAAATGTTCGCATTTATTCAGTCCACTAAAAACTTCATCAGGAATATTTTCCGTGATTTGAAGTCTACGACGTATTGTTTCAAACGCCAAAAATTGGGAGATTTTATTCTAAACTGGAATAAAATCTCCCAATATGTCTTGAAAAAAATTTCGATATATATAGATTTTTTCGATATATAGAAACAGTTTTTCTATGTAATGAACATGGAGATTTGCTAAGAGTTCGATATATAGAAAATTTCGATATAGTGAAGTTCGATATATGGAGGTTCGACTGTATATATATATATATATATATATATATATATACAGTGGCGCCGGAAGGGGGGGGGCAAGGGAGGGCACTTGCCCCCCCCCCCTAGAAAATTGAATTTTTTGTTTCTACCTAGCTAGTGCTCGTAAAATATTAGAATTTTCATTTAAATCATAAAGCCTAACAAAACTGAATACTAAATTGCAACTTCACACTCGTTAACGCAAGCGCGATAAACGTCATTCCATATACGCAGGAGCGATTAATCGCCAATTTCAGGTACGCAAGCGCGTTTAAACGCCAATTCCAGACGTTTGCTTTTGCGATTCGAAAGCAACCCTTACACGATGTTTTTTCATCGCGAAAGGGAATCTTGAATCCGATGCATTTGAAACGCGTACACGTTGACGTGTGATAGGGCATAATATAACATAAAATAACATAAAAGTTTACTTTTTATAACCGTATATATGTATTTTTAATAATAAAGGTGTAAAAGTTTTAATCTATTTTATATTCTTTGCCCCCCTCTATATTTGACTCTTCCGGCGCCACTGTATATATATATATATTCAGTGGAACTCGGTTAATACTAGTTACTTAAGATCAGTGAAAATGCTCATTTTAACCGTTACTCGTACAAACCGTTAAAAATTAATTTCGGATCAACTAGCCGATTTTAAAAAATAATAAAAAATATAAACAATTTTTCCGCACATTAAAGTTAAATAATTAGAATGACTTAACCTTTACTTCAGCGTAATAATTGTATTTGCTTTTCTTTTTAAACAAAATTTGGAATACCCCCAAAGATCAATCGTTCACCTTTATTTTTAAACATTTCATTGTCTTTTAAAGTTCAAAGGACATACAAGCCATATTAACATTAAAAAAAAAACATATATTCGGTAAGTTTTGGTTTTTCAGCTCTCGTAATATCCGCGAAGGTCCTCGTATAAAGCGGGAAATTTTGCATTATTGCTCATCGAAAACCAATATTTCAAAACAATTAGTACGTTTTACCCGTGACCCCATTATTAACAGTGCTCCTATTAAGGACTGCCTACGTTGAAAATGTCATTTTTTGACTATTTTGGACAATTTTATATTTTGCAAGAATCGTGTCATTCAATCCTTTCTCTTTTTGAAACCGTTTTGAGATTTTCATTCTACATCAATTAGAAGCAGAGTTATAGCTATTTTAAAAAACATCGTCTGCTACAAAATTGAAGTGATCGTCTGCTACAAAATTGAACTTTCAATGCGTTTTTTTTTTCAGAATTATTTTTTTTAGCACAAATCTCTACCGTTATCATGATATTTCACATGATCTATATATATAAAACAGTTCCGTAACTGACTCATTCATTCATTCATTCATTCATTCACTGACTGACTGACATACAACGCACAGACCAAACCGCTGGACCTAAAGAGCTGAAATGTTGCATGGCGATTCTTCTTATAGTGTAGGGGTGCACTAAGAGAGATTTTTGAAAAATTCTTCTTAGATTTTTTTAAATTAAATTTTTAAGCTGTTTTTTTTACTTTTTTTAAGTTTGCATTTAAAATAATAATTTGAGGGTTATAAAATTTATATCGCGAGAAAGATCCTAAAAATTCCTTTAAAATGAAATCTTTTTCGAATCTTTACCTCCATTTCCTGATTTTTGGTGAATTTTTAAAGATTCATTTTTAGAATTTAATTTATTAAATGCCGATCACGTGACTTCTTTTTCTGGTACTTTAAATAAATTTATCGTCACGTGCATAAAAACTAAATAGACAAAAAAAATTTTTTTTTTCTTGCTAATGCGGCAGACGATTGGACATTATCCAAAAAAATATTAAAATACAGTAAAAGAAATGTTCTAGATACTGTACTATATTAACTGTACTATATTCTTTAGTATTCTTTATATTAGATTTAATTTGAATATCTTCTTCTACATTATTTTGTCTATAAAAATATCCCTTACGATTTTTTTATAAATATATATATATTTTACATGAATTATATACATTGATCGTCGTATTTATTATATATATATTGGCATTAATTGCATACATTCACCGATGTTTTTACTTTGAATGTACTCCGTAGCGAAGTGCGGGTTTTCAGCTAGTAATGTATATAATTTGATAAAACTTTCGGGAAATGTTTTAGATGCTATTGTTAATGAAATGACGTACAATAATTGATGCATAACAAATATATTTTTATTTTTATTTGGGGCTGTTTTTATAAGAAAAGGAATGACGAATCGGGGAAAATTTTCATATTGGAACATAAAATTGTCTGTATTATTTTTGCATTTTAAAATTTCTCTTAGATTATTGGTCATTTTGAATTGTCATATGTAGGGGAAACCCTTGTACCCAGGGCCGGCTATTTTCAAATGGCAGTATCTTTACTTATAACTGACTTACAATAATAAAAATAGTTTGTGTACATTACGTGCTTTATTCTCTTTAAATAAAAATCACATCAAGTGTAGAAAAAAAAACTTGTAAATGATATTGAAAATTTTTAAAAAAATTACAAATGTCCTTAGGTACAATAACACTATTGTACCTAGGGCCAGTTATTTCAAAACACTGAAATTGTTGTTTACAATAAAAAAAAAAACAATTTGTATCCATTATTTCTTTCATGAACAAACTTCTAAAATCTTCGCAAGGAAGAAATGTTAATTATAGGTAATGTATTAAAGGAAGAAATGTTTATTACTTCATCACTTTCTAATGTATGTTTTGTCTTCTTAATGATCCCACATAAATTTTCTGTTTCAAACACAGATTTCGTAACCTTTTTTTTTATCAATTACTTTTTTTCAATAATTGTGCTTTATTTTCATTTT
>CAJRAI020000287.1:97500-125000 GCA_907164885.2 Dolomedes plantarius
TTTTTGCGAATAAATTTTTATATATTGCATTTTTTTTTGTTGCGAAATTTACGTATCCCAAGTCATGGTCGTTCGAACCCAAAGATGCAGGTCCTTATACCGAGCGGTGGTTGCATCGAAACCACGTTTTATGAAAGGAAGTAATTGTTGGAAAGTAATCGCACATTTTGAAAATTAACCTTTTCATGCAACCCTAAGTCGCCAAGGCGCGCGCCAAACCGGAGCAAACCAGAAGCTATCCCGTCACTCCTTTCTTACTTCTGTTTATGTAATTTTTCCGTTTTTGTATCGTAGCAATGTAACGTTCTTTCTGTTTCGTAGTAGATTGAATAAATACATGTTTAATGTGCATACAATCACTTAGTGCCAAGACAGCTGCACCGCCGAGACGGAGGTAAGCAATATATTTTTGCTATCTTCACATCAGTAATACCAAGTAGCACTTTATTTCTAACTAGCGGCCCGTCCCGACTTTGTCCGGGTTGAACAAAATATTATACCAATAAATTTCCAGTTGATAGCCAATAAATTGTAAATCTTTTTTTACCTTAAATATCCAATAAAAAGCGTAGTTCCAAATGTAGTTTTCTTCAATAAACCCTTTAACGTTGCCAGTTTCAAGAATCCTTTTTGTTTTTATCAATACCTCCTCTACTTGAATCTTTAAAATATTACAACCTTTTCCTTACGGGGTGGGATAGCATATATCCGAAGCACATACTCTCGAAAAATACGGTGTGATGTCGGCAGAGATATAGTCTCGAATTCCACTTCGTTGTGACTTTCCTAACGACTTTGCCCCCAAAGAACAAATGTGTGACATTGTGGGAACGGAGGGTGAATCTTGCAGAAAAGGACTGAATAATAATCTTTTGTCGTTCTAGCTAGAGGCTATTTCTTTTCAGGCGAGAGACATCAGAAGGGCGGTTCATCCATTTTCAGCCTTTTAAGGGGACTCAGTACCTCTCATTTTGACGAAAAATGATAAAATTGTCGAATTGCAGATTTTTACCCCAAAATGAACCTTATCATCTGTAGAACATTCTGACTAAATTTCTTGATGATCTGATTAATAGTAAAGGAGATATGGTTAATTTCGCAAACCTCTGTTTTTAAATGTCCCTTTAAATGCCACACCTACTTCATTGTTTACAGTTGAAAAACTAACCAACTCTCTGGTTTTTACACTCTCTGGTGTTTCATGTTGGTACACCAATTAACCAGGAATATTTGCCAAAAATATTTCCTGTCTATCAAAGACTGGCATCAAATGGTCTTTTAGAAAGATGTATCAGATGCAAAACTAAAAATGCAAATGAAAGCTTGCATAGTATGATATGGGCTAGGTGTTCGAAAGACATATTTGTGTTCAAAAAGCGTGTACATAGATCAGTGGGGGAAGTGATTTGTGAATATAATAAAGGTGTCACTTCTACTCTAAGAGAAATTCATAAAACTCTAGAACTAAAATTCGGGTACCAGACTGCCAGACTTGCAAAAATGTTAGACTTGCGAAAAAATTCTTTTAGATTGCGAAGAAGCACATTTAAGTACCAACGAGCAAGAAAACTTGTGAAAGATGCCATAACTAAAAGAGAACGTTTAGAAAAGAAACGAGAAGGCATTACATATAGACCTGGTTATTTTTAAATTTATAATTGGTGCCCTTTAAATAATTATGAAATTTTTTAAGTATTGGTATTTACATTTAATTTAAATATAAATATGAGCTATGATTTTATTTTATTAATAATTTATCATGATTTATTGAATAAGTATAATTATTATACACACACACACACATATATATATACACACACATATATATATATATATATATATATATATATATATATATATATATATATATATATATATATATATATATATATATATAACAAATTAAAAATGATTATAAAGTCTACTTTTGCAATTGTGGGGTATTTTTCTACTGAAAATGTGCAATTTTGTTTATTTAATAACTAAGTGCTACCATATACATTAGCTTCTAATTCCATGATTTTAACATCTAACACTTTCTTCTGGTGAGGAAAACTAAAAAATGTTCCATTATTCATTGAGAAAAAGTTTGGAGACATTTGGATAAAATTTAGTATTGTTTCTTTGTAAATGAAATGTTTAAACTCATTTTTCTCAGTTCGTAATTTTTCAGATTTCCTATATAATCAAAATGCTAAGGCTTCCAGAATATTTCAGCAAATTGTCTCAAACTTTTTTTAGTGTATCTTTAGATTCTATTAATGATAAGTAAGCATCTTATTTTTTGATATCTTTAAAAAAAAATTTCTTTTAAATGTGAATTTGAAATATATGCTATTTTCAAGGGTTTTTTCCATAGACATCCAATTATTAATTTTTTTCTTCCGATCTAATTTTTATATCAAAAATTCTGATGCTTACTTTTGTAGAAAAGAGTACCCTGAGTATAAGATAAAAAAAATCTTGTTTCAAACACCAAACTTAAAAAGAAGAAGAAATATTAAAAGTGTTAAAAAATTTTAAAAAGATTAAATTTTAAAAAAAAGTTACTATTGTATTATCAATTTAAGGTCTATTATTGTATGTAATGATTATGCTTTATTGAAACATCATCCAAAAACTTAAATATTATTGTTATTTACAAAAATAAAATTTTTGGTACCGAGTCCCCTTAAGAGATGAAAGAGGCACGGGGTGCCGGTGAACTACTATTGAAATTCTTCTTCAATAGTAAGAAAGCAATTAACCACTCTTTCCCCTGACCCCCCCCCCCACGCTGAATGTCCCACACGTAAAATGGGGATAGGAAGTAGATAACATTTTCCCGTTCTAAAGAGCGATTTCGAAAAACAGACCCCGTAAGCTAAAGGGTGTTGCTATGGTTACTTGACTGCGGTTGACAAAGGAAAAGTTGTAAGGTACATTGCAATGTACAAAAGTTGTACATTACCCTCCACATACAAAATGTGCTCTCTTTCTTTACATATTATTATAGAAGTATACATACACATTGGTATCTCAAAATTAGAGTAAGAGATGAAATAAAAATAAAAAAATAAAAAAAAGGTTTTAACTAAAGAAAGTTTTTTTAATTATTTTAAGCACCTAAAATAATATTCAAATTAATATTACTTTACTTAATAATTAAAGTTAATTTTTTAAAAGAAAAAGGCGTGCCGGAGAACGGCTAGTTTCGAACCGCTAACGTCAGAACAGAAGCCCGCCGCGATAGCACCACGCTAAGAATCCTTCAAGTCTTCGTCACAAAAAGCGGTAGAGGACAGTAGCGGTAACAATGGAAATTGTTAGGATTAAGCCCCTAACTTTATTTCTACTGATCAGATACACATAATATATAGCCTATGTCCATCTGGAATAATGTACCTTTCAAACAGTGGAAGAATTTTTCAAATAGGTGCAGTGGTTCTGGAGATTACCCTCCACGTACAAAATCGCTCTCTCTTTATATATAAGTATAGATGGAGAAATGAGGACTGAAAAAAAAGGGTGCGGAGTTGCATGGTGATAGCATTGCACTTACTAATAGTATTGGTAATATGGGGCTTCCAAGTAAGTTTTCGGTCCAGAGTAACACCAAGATACTTCACTGTGTTTTCCCATTCAAGTGGGGAGTGATGAATATAAAGCCTCGGAGGATTGCTATAGCGATTACTGAAATGGATCGCGTGACACTTTGAGGGATTGGTTTTAATTTTCCAAGCCTCAAGAGTGTCGATATGGCGCTGAATTTGAATAGACAGGTAGTGTTCGTTGTTAGAAGAAGACAGGATAGCAGTGTCATCCGCATGCATAGCGAGGAGAGTATTATCTCCACGCGGCACATCATTGACGAACAAATTGAACAAGGTTGGTCCTAAAATCTAACCTTGTAGAATTCCCGACGTGGACAGATTATTGTGTATGCGGACGGCGAAATTCCGATTACGAATATAATTATGAATCAGATGGATGAGACAGGCTGGCAGGTTAAAAGATTAGTCCCGGGTGCCAGACCTTGTCGAACGCACTTTTAATGTCAGAACAGCGATAGGTTGTTTACCATGTAACCCATCACGGGCAAATTCCACTACCCTTAAGAGCTGCTGCGTCGTATTGTGCTCAGACCTAAAGTCAAACTGCTCTGGGATGATTATATCGAGGTGCTGAATGAGAAACCCACATGGACAGAAGAACTTCATGATCATCCTCGGTATGAGTATGTGGAAAACTTTATGTGCTTTTTACATATGGCCCAAAAGTATGAATAATAGGAAAAGAATATTTAAGTAATTAATATGTTAAGAGGGAAATGAAAACAAAAATTAATTATGACTAAAGAATTATTACAAGAAAGAGTAAATAATTAAAATGAATAAGTAACAAGTTATGAATAAAGTGAGTGTGCAGTTAACAAAAAAAACCTCAAAGTTAGAAGTACGAGCAGTGGAGGTCAGCGAGTTGATGTAAAATGCAAGGCCGGGAAAAGATCACGCTCAAGATTAAAAAAAAGTAATAAGGCTGCCAGGGATGGAAACAGCAGATAGAAATAGAAAGCAGATGATGAGTTTGATAATGGAAGAAGGGATAAAAGCGATTGGACGAGAACCCAGTGGTGCTCGATGGGGATTGGCTGAGGAAACAAGGCACAGGATCTTCAAAGAAAAACTACCCAAGTGAAGCAGCAAGCATGGAGCCGAAAGGAGAAAAGAGATTGGAGGAGAGCCACACAGAGCTCGATAAGGGATTGGCTGAAGAAACAAGGCTCAGGATCTTAGTGAAATAATTGTACAGGGAGATCAGCAGGCAGATGAAAATAGTTCAGGAGGAGACAGTCCCCCTCTTGGCTTTTGCTGTGAGCGGACGTATTTTGGTGAGCGTGAGTATCATGACGAATGCTATTATGGATTGCGACTTACCCTCGTTTTCGGAGACCGGTTACTCACACCTTGATCCTGATAATTTTGATATCATGGAACTTACTAATTGCCTCTACACCATCAAAGCCTACATTCCGGCTGGTAGTTTCAAAGATTCTGCCAATACTTTTGAACTGATCTACGGAACGACAGACAACATCATCAAGGACTATCACGATGCCTCTGGGATCCAACAGGACCAAATCCTCATCAAACTTAAAGGTATGTGGAAATACTTCGTTGCTTTTTTACAACGGCCCACTCGAGAAACTTTAAATTCATTAACTGAGGTTCTGAGTTTTCATAATGCTAATTTCCATATGAAAAGCAGTAAAACTAAAAGAAATAATGATAATAATGAGCCACGGGTTGCGCGCGAAGATCTCTTGTCAATAGCCAAATCTAATGCCTTGGAAACAAGGAATAAATTTGATCCTATCGGTGATGATGGGTCTGATGTTGAAATTGATAATCATGAAGATCCCATTACCCGGGAACCCAAACCTGAACCTTTTTTCATTAAAATGGTCCCAAACTATCACAAAATTATTGATACTATCAAAAATCTAATTAACGTAGATCTACCAAAGACTGTTTCGGGTAAATTCGTCAAAATTACTCCAATTACTATTGATCAATTCAGGACAATACAGAGGTATCTTGTCCAAAGTAAAATCGAATTTTTCGGAAAAAACCCAAAAAGTGAAAGACCCCCCAAAATTCTTATAAAGGGTATCCCTTGTGACATTCCCATTGAGGAAGTCAAATCTGAATTGACAAATTTAAATTTTCAAGTAAATAGAGCGTCCCAACTCAAAAAATTCAAAACCAAAGAGCCACTACCCATCTTTCTTTGTCATCTCGGGCAAACGGAGAACATTAAAGACATCTATGAATGCAGGAATTTCCTTGGATGTGTGGCCTATAAATTCAAGGCAACAAAACAGTGCTTTAAGTGTCAAAAATTTCATCATAGCAGTGAAGTTTGCCTGCTTCAAGCCGTTTGCATGAAATGTGCTGGTGCTCATGCATCTGTTAATTGCACTAAATCTAGGGACACCCCAGCCATCTGCGCCAATTGCGGCGGTGACCATCCGGCCAATTTTCGAGGACGCATTCCAGAACAAGTCAAATACAGGAGAAATCAAATCAAGACTATCAAGGAAGCAGCAAGAGCTGGTAATTACCCCCCTCAACTGGTTGTACCTACTAATTCTGGAAATATGTTCATTAACAAACCTGTAACACCTAACATTTCTTACAGTCAAATTGTTAATCAAAATTCAACATCCCGTACCCCCTCCGGTAATGACTCACCTAATAAAACTTATACATACATATATATATATACATTAGACCATGATTGAGCCACCATGCCCTTGTACAGTTCCAGCCAGGCATGCAGGATCCATGGCTTCATGAGCCTGACGCCATATTCTCAGCCTCCCGTCGGCGTTAAGTAGTCGGAATCGAGACTCATCACTCCATGCTACTCGTTTCCAGTCCTCTACGCTCCAGTCTCTGTGCTCTCTTGCCCAGGCAAGACGTGCAGCCCGATGGCGAGTATAGAACAATGGTACTCTCGTAGGTCGACGGCTCCCGAAACCCATACGGTGAAGCGAGCGTTGCACAGTCCGTTTACTGACTGTACGACTGGCACCGTCATTAAACTGGGTGGTAATTTGAGCTAATGTTTGGCTTCGCTGGCTACGTACAATACGCCTGAGCCGTCTCTCACCACGCACTGTCAAGGCTAATTGTCCTTTGCAGTTTGCCCGATCGCTAGTTTTTTTTTCCACCATCCATGTATTCTTGGTATACTCTTGACACTTTCGACCTTGAAAATCCTAGCTGTCTGACGATTTCGGAAATTGAATGGCCCATGCGTCGCGCACCTACGATTTGTCCGCGATCGAAGGCGTCTAAATCAGGCAGTTTACCCATACTGGCAATTCCAACAACTAATTCAGAACAACAACAGTACGCGCTATATATGCAGTTACTACAGTGCCCTCACTTGCGCATACATGATGCGCAGCGCTACACAATTTGCATAGGCTTTGCTATCCCTAATTCGGTGGCACTTCATTGTATATATGTTATATAGGTATATATATATATATATATATATATATATATATATATATATATATGTTATTCTAAACACATTTCTTTCGATTTCAAGAATTAATAAATACTGGCTTTAAAGAGGAGAAAATATCGTCTAAATTTTCTCTAAAAAATATCGTCTAAATTATTTCTATGGTCGGGGAGCGATAATTCTTGTCTCCAAAGCTGATATTGACGTCATACTTTGATTGCGTATTTCGTTCAGTACAATCGTTTTCACGGAAAAATAATGCATGTATGCGTGTAAAAAAAAGCTTGGAAAGTGACGTCACACACTGACGGCTTACATTTTCTAGTCAAAATCGTATTCCTGCTAATCAATTTATTGTATATATGTAAAAAATTAATCGTAATATTTGTATGGAAGTGGACGTTAAAATGGGAGGTGACCTTGTCTCTAAAGATTGGAAAGTGACGTCACACACCAATGGAGTACAATGGAGTGCACCAATGGTACATTCATAATCGTATTCACAAATCAGAAGTATCTAGGTGAAACAACAATCTCTTTTTCCTATGAACATTAGCATGGGAAGCGACAGTTCTTGTCTCCAAAGGTGAACATGACGTCACAATCCGATAGCACATAAATTTTAGTCATAATCGTTTTCATGCAAAAAAATTGTCAAGTACTGCATGGCATCAGTTTTACGATAATTAAATAATTATTTTGTTCTATAAAGATCATTCAGCATTTGTATGGGAATTCAATTTGTGTGGGATACTAGGAGGTGAAGTCCAAAAGGTAATCCGTCCAAAACTATCAACGTATTATCACGAAAAATGGTTGTTTTTTTTTAAAATTCAGTAGTTCTAATATCATGAAGCAAAAATGCTATGTATGTATGTATGTATGTATGTCTGTATGTATGTATGTATGTATGTATGTATGTATGTATGTATGCATGCATGCATGCATGCATGCATGTATGTATGTATGTATGTATGCATGCATGCATGCATACATGCGCACTGCTCTCCTTGAGCTTTGCTTTTTTCTATCAACTGAAACTTCCTATTTTCAAGCCACTCCCCGGATCCGAAATCCACCTATCTCTTTTCATCTTTCTATGGTCATTCACTATGCAAGCCTACGTTGGAAGACTTGGCCTACGTAACGTAGTTACACCATTTGTCATGATGGTCCTGATGGAAGATTTTAAAGTTAATTTTGAAAAAATAAGAGCAATTAAGAGAATTTAGGGAAATGAGGTATTGGAGTTAATTCCTGTACAGAGTACAAGAGTAGCGCGGGGCCTGCGTGAGAAGAGTCTATTGTCATAATCGGGAAGATTAGCAAGGTCTTCATTAGGAACTGAATGGATATTAGCAAAGAAATTAGTGGCGAGTTTAACAATAGCAAGGCAGATAGGATCGATATTTAAGTCTTTATGAATGGAATAATTATTTTTGTACCTGCAATTTTTATGTAATTAACCGTAAAGTTTTATTTTGGGTAATTTGTAATTTCTGAATGTGGCTGGAAGCCACAAACCCCCATACAGGCGCAGCATCAGTTGCGGATTAACCAGCAGGCTGAGTAGGCTGGAGCCTAGGGCGGCAAATTTTAAGGGGCGTCAAATTTAGTTCATAAATTTTTTATTTCGATTTACAAATTAAAAAAGAATTATTATACACACACAAAATAACTGTTAATAATTACTAATAAAGTTGGAATTTTATTGATAGAAAATTGATATGATTGTGCAGTAAGATATCAAAATTTAGAGGCGGCAAAAATTGAATAGCCTACGGGCGGCAAATCTGTAAATCCGCCACTGCGCAGCATAGAGGAGTATAGGTCTAAGGACTGTTTTATAGAGCAAAAGTTTATTATCTATACTCATCTCATTATGGTACAGGAGGTGGGCAATGTCTTTACGTGCTTTTAAAAATTTGCAGATGTTATTATTAATATTCTTTTTCCAAGTTAATTTACTATCCAAGAAGATACCAAGGTATTTTATTTCTCTTTCAAAGTGAATGAGCTGGCCACAAACATTAACAGGGGGAGGGGGGATTCTATTGTAAGAGAAGAAGATGGCTTTAGTTTTAGTGGGGTTTAATTTGATACGCCATTTATCGAACTGTTCGAGATGGTGATATGATACAGTCACTATTATATATTCACTGTTCGAGAATAGTGATATGTCGTTGAAGGTAGAGATGCATGAATTTAATATTGTGATTTTGAGCGAGAATTGCTGTATCATCAGCGTAGAGGGCAAGAGTGGTGTTCGGGGTAAACGGGATGTCGTTAATGAAAAGGGAAAAAAGCACCGGGCCTAATTTTGAACCTTGAGGAATACCAGCATTAATAGGGCGAAGGGCAGAGGTAGTACCAGAATAGCAGACCGCAAAAGTTCTGTCAGAGAGATAAGATTGGATAAATTTAATAAGGGCAGCAGGAATTTTAAATTTAATTAGTTTATAGATAAGGCCACTGTGCCAAACAGTATCAAAAGCTTTAAGAATGTCAAAAAAGACAGCACCAGTCTGCATTCGGTTCTGAAGTCAATCATGGATGAACTCAGAGACGCGAAGCAGCTGATGAGAGGTAGAGTGCTTGGGTCTGAAACCAAATTGTGCATTATTAAGGATATTATTGTCATTAATAAAGTTATGAAGGCGAGTGCAGAAAATATGCACGGTCAACTTTGAAAGAGAAGTAAGCAGACTAATAGGCCTATAATTTTTAGGAAGGGAGGGATCCTTGCCAGGTTTGTGAATAGGAAAGATATTGGCAGATTTCCAAGCATGTGGAAAATGCTTAAATTTAAAAATACAATTAATTAACTCAGTAAGGTAATCGGCATAGTGAAGAGGGAGATTTTTAAGAGCGTTATTATTGATACCGTCTTGACCAGGGGCTTTACGATTAGGGAGGGAATTAATAGCAATTATGACTTCGTTAATATTAGTATTTTCAATCTCACAATCATGGTTATTGTTATTAAAATTATTAAGGGTATCGTAAACTTTATCTATAGTGCTAGGGCAGAACACTCTGGCATGAGGGTTAAATTGGGTTTCATAGTTATTGGCTAAGGCTTCAATTTTATCAATATCGCTAGTGAGGATACCATTATTAGTATTAAAAGTGGGAAGGGGCTTGTAAGGTTTTCTTATTCTTTTAAGGTATTGCCAGATGGAATTATCACTAGGGGCTAAGGATTCAATAAATTCCTTCCATTTATTATTCTTGAAATTTTTAATTTTGTTTTTAACTTGAGTATTAAGTGCCTTATAGATTATGTGGATATTGGGGTCTTGGGTATGTTGCCAGGATTTCCTAGCATTATTCCTATATTTTATGAGATCAACAATGTACTGGGGCAGCTTATGGTAATGATGAACAGGGGAATGGACATTAGCAGACTCAAGGGCATTTTTGATAGTATTTGTAATGGAGGTAACAGCAAGATCTATGTCAGCAGTATTGTTAATGGAGTTAAAGGGTGGGGGAGAGTTAGCTACATACTTAGTGTAGGATTGCCAGTTAATATGGGAAGGAGGGAGAATTTTTGGAAGCACGGGGTTACAATTTAAATCGAGTTTAACAGGCAAGTGATCAGAGGAGAGATCAACAATAGTATTAATATCATAAGGGAAGGTAATATTATTAAGTAGAGCAAAATCTATAGTGGATTGAGAGCCAGAGAGGCCAAATCTAGTGGGGTGAAGAGGGAAGGCAATATCAACAGAATTACTAATGGAGTAGGAGTTAATTTCTTTACCATAGCTATTAGTGGTGGGATTATTATGCGGATTCAAACATGGGTGGTGGGCATTGAAGGCGCCAAAGAAGATAACATTATGATCCAGATTAAAAAGCTGATCAAGTTCATTGGTAATAAATAGGCCTACCATTCATGACCCGAAGGTAGGTTGAGACAATAGTTAAAGTAGTGTGGTTATTGGTCCAAATTTTAACAATGGTATTTTCTAAAGTATGTAAATTTAGGCTAGGCAGATGGTTGTGTTTAATATTTCTTTTGACATAGATCGCCTTACCACCAAAACGAAGGGGGGAATTATTGCTAGGGTCAAGACGGGGGGTGAAGTAAAGATTATAATTTTGAATTTTAAGGGATCTAGGAGTATTGGATCTAGTAGTTCCTGTACCGAAATAAGATCTACGGGATTGTGAATGACAAACTCCCGTAGCTCATGAATGCGCGTACTCAAGCCGTTAGCATTCCAGCTCAGAACAGAAATTATGGGAGAATTAGAGGGAGTGAATTAGGGGGCAACAAGGTTGGCTGTCTCGTTTGAGGCAGCAGAAAGTACTGAATTTAATGAGGTGAAGTTTAATGAGACTTTGAAAGTCTTTGATGTTTAGGTGGTTTCTGATTTCTTTTAAAACATCTCTGATTTTAAGAAGTTTATCTAGTGAGCTGTCAAGGTTTCCCATAGGCTGCTCGCTAGTGGTTTGAGGATTATTAATAGAATTTTGATTAGTTTCAGGTTTATTAGGTGAATCACTACCGGAGGGGGGACGGGATGTTGAATTTCGATTAACAATTTGACTGTAAGAAATGTTGGGTGTTACAGGTTTGTTGATGAACATGTTTCCAGAATTAGTGGGTACAACCAGTTGAGGGGGGTAATTACCAGCTCTTGCTGCCTCCTTGATAGTTTTGATTTGATTTCTTCCGTATTTGACTTGTTCGGGATGGGCACTACATCCTCGAAAATTGGCCGGATGGTCACCGCCGCAATTGGCGCAGATGGCTGGGGTGTCCCTAGATTTAGAGCAATGAGAAACCCACATGGACATGGACATGGACAGAAGAACATCATGAGGTACCCAGTGGGCCTAAAAGGCCCATCACCCTCGCGAAATTTTCTTTTTATACGGAATTTGAGATCCCGTTTCTCCCTCCTGCATCCTTCGTTGCGCTTAAATGCTAATTATTTGAATATCCCAGCATTTTCTTCTTTTCATGCGAATTCGACGTTTGTATCATCCCTCCTTCATGATTTTATGGCCAGCAGTGTACATACAAATATTTGATGCAAATGTTTGGGTGAAATGAAGCGATTAACCACATAATATAGTTACACTCCATCTTCATACATGAGAAAAAATGGGCGATAAAACGCCAAATATGACAAACCAGAGATAACTGTACATTCTCCAGTTTCTTCTCGAAAATAGCATGCGCAATTTCAATGAGCCGTTACGCCACACAAACGCTCGTGTGTTTCAGACGGATGACATCAGCGCCTACAATTTTATCCTCTCAGGTGTTGAATTGCGGAGGATCGATACGCGTGTGTTGTTGTTTACATAACAAAGCGCATGTACTGTGTATTAGAGAATTGTCGATCAAACGGTGGAAAGCACATAACATTCAAAATGTCAGATTTAACAGCCACCCAAATTTATTTTGAGACACGAGAATTTTGTCATCGAGATGCATATAAGCATCTTACCAATCTAAGGAGAGTAAGTAATATTTTTTTGTGATCTGCTCGACTACTTTCTTGAATATTCCGTCGCTCCTTATAACGCTCAATAAAATATATGTATCGAATAAAATTTGTTTGCGTGCTTGTTAGCTTTTAATCCTTGGTTACTCGTGAAATTATTTTACCTTCTGGAAATTATCATTGTAATAATTGATATGAATTTGTATCGTATGGAGCTGATTGCTCTAGAAGTAGTACATGCTTTAATATTTGTAATAATAACCATGTTAATTAGCATATTTTTGACTATGACGGCATGCAATCGAGTAATTAAATTTTTTTATGTCATATCAGCGTAGAATATGTAAACATTCACAACAACAGTCCACAATGTTTCTTATTAGGCTAGTCTATCTTGGGATACATATATTTTTCTTTTATTATAATTTATGTTTTGTAATGATGTACAAATGTTGTATAGTAAGACAGGTTATATTTTTCTTAACAATTATTTAGCAAATATTTAATTATTTTAATGTGTGGTCTCCAAGTTGTGACAACATAATTATAAATGTATTGTTTAATTTTTGTCCCAGATTCAGAATTTGGTATGTGTTGTTTTAAGTGCTCATTTTTAATTTGTTCACTTTTTGCTAATGATTTTATTGAGAATATCAAAATTTTACATCAATGATGATTGATAGAACATCTATTTATTGCATAAGCCTTTCAGAAAATTTTACATTTCAAAATGATAGAAATGTAAATAAAATGCTGGATGTGTGTGTGTATACAGGGGGGGGGGGGGGTCAAGGGCTTAATAGTGATACTTAACTAAAGTAAGCTCTGAAAAAGTGAAATACCACCATTAGAAGAATTGATGTAGACAGTGTTAAGAGAACTGACTTGAATAAGGTAGTAATCAAGATAATCAAGTGAATCCCTCTAAATTGATTTTTAGTACATTATAAACTTGTTTCCAAAAATTTTGTTCACTGTGATATATGTTGTTAGATGCTGTCACATAAGTTAGCTGATATTCCATTACGGAGGCAATTTGTCGCTCATTTCATCTTTGGTGGCATTTCCAAAACCTTGAATTTGGAACATTACCAAATTCTAAATGGTGTTATTTTCCTAGAATTAAAAATAGAATATACTATAAAAAGAGAACTTGCCTCTCATTAAAAATTCTGATATATAAAATTACTTTTATTAAAAGTTTGCAGCTTGCACTTAGAGTTGGAATTTGGTAAATAGTAAAAGTTTAATATATATTTTTTTTAATTTTAAAGTCGAGTACAAATACTTTTAAATTTAAAAATAAAGTTTGCATGATCCGTTTTGGGTTTGAGAGATACTTCTGTTGTCATACAGTGGAAGGATAATAACTCGTCAAACCCATTGATACTGATTCATATATTTTTAGGATAATATTTATATATATTTGGGATAAGAGAAAATGAAAGCCCTGTAACAATCTAGAGAAGAATGTATGAAACTTAATCTTTTGTATTGTCATTATTATTTTCTCTGTGTGTTTTGTATGCAGCTTTATAGTTTTATTTACTTATGATTTGGCTTATTTGGGATGATTTATAACTGGTCTGTATTGTAGAAAAAGATATGGATGCAGTTCTTTTCTCAATCATTTGTTGATTCTATCTAGTTTAAATAGACAGTCTGATAAACTATTACTCGGTTATAGCTTATTTTCTTAACTGTAGGCATTTTTTGAACTGAAACTGAAAACAAAGAGAGCTATTCATGAAAATAATGTGTTTTGGGAGCAAGAAGTTGAAAGGGCTAAACAAGAAAAAGATAAGGTAAGTACCTATGTTTTGTAAGTTATATTTCTGTTAGATCAAACTCTGGTCCACGACTGTTGTAGAATAGCCTACAGTGTAATTTTTTTAAAATTTCTTCTTGTGAATGTTTGCTTTTGTATGTGTCACAGTGATGTATAACAAAAACAGTAAATGAATTTGTTTTCTTAATAATAAAATGACATGTATGAAGTTGTCGAGAATTTTGTTTTATTTGCAATTATGATTTTCGATATATTGATTTTTATTGTTTACTCATACACGTATATATTTAAATTAAGAGGAGTTTTATTTTTTTTTTTCCTGTTTAGGAATGGCTGAAGATATATCATGCAATGGAGGCTGAAAACAAGAAATTAAGGGCAGAGTTAGAAAATTTATCAATATTTGATACTGAAGACACAGTAAATCAGCTTTCTTGTTTTTTTTATGGTGTTTGCTTTTATAAATCACAAATTTTCATTGTTATCACTTTCAATTTTATGAACTGAAACATATTTTTTTCATGATAAAAAAATATTATTTGTATGATCTGATAGTAATACATTTCGTTTACGGTAAAGTATTTTGTTAATTTAAGTTCTGCTGTAAATAGTTAAATTTCTATACTTTTTTTAAAAAATTAAATTTTTTTATTATAAAATTTAAACAGGCAGTACAAAAGTTTTATTTAATAATTATATAAGAGCTAAAGTACATAAAAAAATTATAAAAAAATCTGAAAAGTATAATTTCTTCATGTTTAGTTGTAAATATCATGGCACAATTCATTTATGCTTCAATAGCAGATGATCTCATGTTTTAAGTAATTAAAAATTGTAGCTACAGTTCCAGCTATGTTACAGCAAAAACAAAAAATCGGAGGAGCCAACGGAGTAGTTGAAATAGATGAAAGTCTTTTTAATCGATTTAAAAACAATGTTGAGTGCATTCTTCCACCTCAGATCACCACCATAGAGGAACGTATAGCTGATGGTAGTACTGTAATTCCCGACTGTTGGAAAGAATACGAAACTGGAGAACTGAAAAACTCGGGACTTGAACATTTTACCGTCAATCACTCGTATCATTTTGTGGACCCAAAAACTGGATGCCACACCCAGACAATAGAGCGGTTGTGAGGTTCTGTGAAATGGTTGAATAAACATCAGTGTGGAACTGCAAGGAACCATTTACAGTCTTATTTAATTGAATTTATGTGGCAATGTTTGCATGCCAAGACAAACTTACATTCAGCAACTGTAAGCAAAATTTTTAATTTCATGCATGCTGTGTAAATTTATCTTTTTTAAAATTTCATTACTTTTTTATGTTTCAATTTATTAGTGTAAATTAAATTTAATAAAAATAAATGTCCACTATGGTCAAATATTCTTTTTGTGTCAACATTTAGGCTTAGCGATAATTGCACCAACTTTTTAGCTTGGCAGTTTTTGTCTGGTACATAGCTAATGGAAAAGTATCAATATTTCTTGCCTGATGAGTGGTTGTGTTTATCTTTTTGCTCAGTTAATATGACCTTTTATCATTTTTTTAAAGTTTCTTTCATGGGCAGTTTCTTTTATTATAAATTAATAATAACTTTTCAATGTATTTAGTGTTATAATGATCTCCCATTGTGGGGAGCAGAACAGAAGATTGATGATTTGAGCAGAAAATTGGATGAAAAACAGATTTTGATTAGCAAATTACAGATTGCCCTGGCTGAGCAGAGCAAGGTAGGTATAAAAATTGGTTCAAAAAATGAACTTTTCAGATTATGAAATCATTAAAGTTTCAACATCTGTAGCAGAAGATGTATTTTCCCTTGTGTTTGACTTTTTTTTTTTGTAACTTAAAAAAAAAAAGAGCTAAGTATCTGAAAATAATTTGTTTCTTTAAAGCTACTTTCAAATTGAAAAGTATCTGAATACAAGTTTAAAAATAGTTTTAAATTAGCTTTAAAAACTCTTTCAGATTATAAAGTGTAAGCTTTCATTAGTTCTACTATTTTTATTGAATTTTTTTTTTAATGTGATGTTTGTACATATCATACGTGCCAAGTGTTCCGTAAAAAACGTATTCGTTCCGTTTTTTAAGCTTTGTTACGAAAATACGTTTTCAAGCAAAAATGTCCCGTATTTTTACTTCCGCAGCACCATCGCGTTTTCGAGATTCATATTTTCCCCTCCTCCCAGCTTACACTATACAAAAACTTCCTGGACAGCAAGCAGCTTCTACAACATTAGAAAGAAAGAGAAAGTCAACATCATGTGCTTCACCTAAACTTATAAAAAAAGTAAAATCAACCTCATTTGCTTCACCAATACCGGTAAAAAAATTTAAATTAATGTCAAGTGCTTCACCTAATTCTGTAAAACAGTTAAAACCAACCTCACGTGCTTCTCAAAAATCAGCAAAAAAAGTAAAATCATTTGCAGAGTCACCATCATCTACCAACAATAAACACATATTGCAGCGGGAAGAAAGAATTTTTCTTACATTGAGCTCAAATCTTGATCATGCTTTAGCATTTTTTGTGAAAAATGTGATTGTCATTTATGAAACATAAATGATTAATAATTATGATGCGTTGATTAATAATTCTATTCTTAAACATATAGTGTGATGTTTCAAAGTGAAGAGCTGAAAATTCACAAGATGAGAAGAGTTATCAATTTTTTTAAAATTGTTGGCAAGATTTAGGAAAACATCTGTCATAACTAGCTCAAAATGTGTATCTGATGTGAAATTTGATGTATTTAAAAATCAGAAGGATGATAAAGATTTAGTTATAGGATCCGAAACATCGGAATTTGTCAAAGAATTGTCTGAAAGCGAACTTTTACAGTTCTATTCTTGTGTTAGAAAATATTATACAACATCTTGTTGCTCTTTTTTTTTTTTTTCGATTCCGTCGCGTGCTGTGTTCCTTATTTATTTTTTTCTTGGGAGGTTGGCAGCTATGACATATAGTATTAAGCTGTAAATATTAAGAGGCTTAGAGTTTACTTAATTTGGGTGTTCAGCATCTTCTAACACCTGTCAGTGTTGACTACAACCCTGATTATGTTTGACTAATCTTTCAAGATTATTTCTTTTTGGCTCTTTCAAATATTTTATATGTTTCTCTATTTTTACAAAAAAAAAAGAAAAGTCTGTGGAAATTAGATGATTTTATAAAACTTTTCCTGATATCTTAAAATGTGTATCTTTTAATTTATTATTTGGGTCCATTAAAACAATTTTTATTTTCATTTCAGATAATGTTTGAACTCGAAAAATCCAATTTCATGCTTCACTTCCAATACAAGAGTGCAATCCGGAAAAAAAGTAGACTGTCAAAGGAACAAATGAAGACTGATAACAGCAAGCTTGGCTGTGTTGATTAATAACCATTGATCAAAATAACATAAAGGATCCAATTGAGCATATCAAATTTTAGAGGTTATATATTTTATTCTTTTAATCCAATATCGGGAGATTATATTGATGATGTAAAGAAACTGAACTTATACATCATGCATTAATAACGAAAGCCAAAGATGTGCTAGTCAAAGTTGGATTTGCTGTCCAGTATCTGCTACTCAGATTTCTAAGCGTTACTTATTTTCATAGCACGACACTTATGACTTTATCCTTGCAGTGTTACTGTTTAGTTCAAAGTTTATTAAGGAAGTTGTTGGTAGTCTTCTTTTTTTCACGTGGAAATTAATGTCGAGAGCAATCTTATTGCAAAATGATTTATTTTTATTATAATAGTGATAAGTTAGGGGGAGTCCATTAATTACGTGAGGCGATTTTTCGACCCACCCCCCTAATCTCACGCGAGATTTTTCAAAATGCGTATTTTTAGTGTAAATACATTAATGTGTGCTTGATTGCATTGGATTTATTAAAAAAAACGTAATTTGCTTAATTATTTTTAGTTAAGACTAGTATTTCAGACTACTAAGAACGTAGTCTAGAATCGCAGTGAGAAAATCGAACCGTAAAATACTTAAATAGGAACTACTAAAATTCGTAAAAGAATATTCGTTCTAATTCAGTCCACGGGGACTCGTGTGTGGTCTCGAGAGTGGCTACTGGAACTATTGTTTGTGATTTAGCCATATTTTAGTGTAGAAACATGTTTTACTTAATATAACCCAGTTTTCTCGCAATTTTACACTGTTTCTTGCGGAAAAAAAATCACGTGATATTTGCCGAGACCCCCCCTCCCCTCTCCCCCACGTGAGACTGGGTGAGATTCGGATCGACTCCCCCCCCCCACCCCCTAAAAGCCTCACATAATTAATGGACAGTATCTAATTTCAAGCTAATTTTTAGCTCAAAATATAGACTTTTAGCTAATTGGCTGCTGAAGACACATTAGCAATATGGAAGTGCTTTATTAAAAGCTGCAATGTCTGAAGTGCTTTATTAACAGCTGCAATGTCTGAAGTACTTTAGGATAAAGTAGTTTTGACTAGTTTATTCATTTTATTGTCTTATTTGCATGATTTGTGTAGATTTTTGACCCTTTGTATGATTTTTTGACCCTTTCAGCATCATTTCTGGTGACTCCAGCATGACTCATGAACATTAAAATGTTGCAAAAGTGAAACTGCTTATTTCAAAACTGCCTCATTACAGGATTTATTTACATGTTATGATATATATATATATGGGAGTTCCTATTGAAAGCTTTTACAGATAATTGTATATTTCCATTCTGCATTGATAATTTATGCAAGTTGTACGTATTTATGTGTTCCTAATCTTGCCACTTAATTGAACCGAGATAAATTATATAGTAAACTGTGAAAAATCCCAGTTTGCAATTCCCGTTCTGTTTATCGTTGGATATTCCGAGTATATCGTGTCGATACCACTTTTGTTGGTCCAAGTTTTCTTCATTTTCAAGATTTAGGGACCTAAGTGTCATTAGAGTTTTTATTTCTTCTATTCTGCATTTGTAATGAAACGCTATATTTTTTATTGCATTTCTATTTGCGAATATATTATGAAAAAGAGAACGAAACGAATGAGCATAGTTGAATTGTGTTTTATAGTATTATCACAAAATGACTGAGTTTTGGTGATAAATGTTTTTAAGTTAATAAGAACATTGAACTATGATGCTGAAATCATTTTGTGTGTTGAAATTTATACATATATTTTATGTAGAATCTCCATTATTAACATACTATCGTGCATTTATTATTTTCAAACTTCTTAAAAACATTATTTAACAGAAATGTATGTATTTCAAAATATAATGTTGGCTGTGATACGTAATCCAATAATAAAGAGTATGCTTTTCTAATCGAGAAGCATTTTAAGTTTTTCTCCGGAAGGCTATTTTTATAAATTTTGTATGCCACCCCCCTTCGAGTGTATAGCTGAAATTTTGCATTTTTTTACTGCTATTTTAAACTGAAAACATCATTTTTGGAACATAATATAATGTTTCCTTATGTACATTTTGCATACTGCTGTCATTCCAGTATCATGTTTGTATGTGTTCTCCAAGTACCGAATGTTATCTCTCGATTTCATAATATTTGTGTTACTTGCCATATATGCAGGCGTAACCTGAAAGCCTAGAAATAAAATTAAAAATGTCTTATAAATATTTCTGTGTGTTCCACGAATAATTATTTCATACTTTATACATAATGAGTGAAATAAACAAACAAAAAAAAAGAAAAGTTTAGTATGTTATTAAATATATTTTGAATAAAATCACAGAAGTAGTTATTTCGATATTTAATTAAGGGGAAGATAGACCAGTGTTCTCAAACTGGGATCTGCATTGACTTTTATAGGAAGACTAATTCTGAAAATACGGAATTAAATTGTGCATAATCTAACCGATGTGCTGTTTGGATGGTATTTTCTAACGATGAAGAGTACCATGCAATATGCATTACGGGTTGTCAAAAGAACAGGTTAAAAAACTTGCTTTTGAGCAAACAAAAAAGTCCAGGGATGCAAATGGCGAAGCTGGTACTATGTATGATTTTATCAAAAGAAATAAGGTTCTGTCACTAAGTCACAAGTTTATCAATAAAACAAATTTTAATACTTCTTTTGAGAAGTATCAGCAAACTATAAGATTTGCCTGAATCCATCTATAATGTGTAGTAATTTGATGCTGGCAAACCAATCACCATATATGAAGTTGCAGAGAATGTTGGCAAATCATATCCTTTGGCACCCACTGGCGATTATTTCAAACTAACTTTTTAATCACAAAAATGAAACACCACGATTCCTTTGGTAATGTGCCGATTTTTTAGTTGCGGCAACTAAAAAATTCAAACGTGTTCTATTCTTTGGGTGATGAAACAGTTGCCGGGGAAAATAGATCACGTTGGTTTGGATAGGACTGCGCCCATTATTTAGTTGCTCGCAATAGATCTGATCATAGGCTTCTAACTTTTTTGGGGGGCTGCACGAATTGAATTCAGTTAGTGTCCTCTTCCGCGCATTGACTGCCAGATGGTCCTTAAAATATGATATTTTTGAAATTGAATAACAATAGAATTGATGTTTGTGTAGTATTCAAAAATTATACAATAAGAAAAATAAATATAATATAAATAAAACGAGAAAAAAAAATAGCATCGAATTTTTGTTATGGATCATATCATTGTTAAAAACTATGTTAAGGCTAAAGACATAATCGGAATCTTTAGTTTCATAGTTTGAAAAAGCGGAAAAAAACCAACTTTCTTAATAGTTTTCTACAATTTTCCGATTTTAGCTGAACTTCTATTAAATTTATTTCAAGTTAAGTTGGTGGGCATACGCTACGCCTATGGATCGAATGCGTGCAAATGATCGAGGGTGTGTTTGGCTAGTCTGATTGACGAGGAGTTTGGCAAAGTTGAAGATCACCAGTTTGCTTCAGTACTCGGTGTAAACATGTCGCTGGACACTGAACTATTTATAAGTGAAATTGAAAAACGGCCAGCTTTATACAACATAAAATCAAAAAAAATATTCTGAGAAAAATTTAAAGAAGACTTTATGGGAGGAATTGTGTCAACAATTCATTGAAAATTGGGATAAGTTGGAGGAAAAACAAAAGAACTAAAAGAGTAAGTCGATAATTTTTTAATATTAACTCTTTTCATTTATCATATACAGCTTTTATATTAAATTTTGTCATACTGCCAAGGAACACTTCTTTGAGGAGAAATGAAATAATATGTAAAATAATCTCTTATCGCAAAACCTTGATTGTTGCTTCTTACTCCAACTGTAGAGATTGTTTCCAACGAACGGTCAAAGAGAGTGTCTTCAAAACGTATTCCATCATGTTATCTAACAAAATTGTGCAGAATGCAGCATGCTTTAATAACAGATTCACCGAATTCAATACTGGTATCGAGAGGCCTGTGAAATATTCTCCATTTGTTTGCTAAAATTCCAAAATGTACATTCTACCAGTCTGCGGACTCTTGTTAATCTGTAATTAAAGATACGTTGTTTTACGGACAGATTTGTGCTGGGATATGGTCGTAATACAAACTGTGAAAGAGCTCATCCCCCCTCTAGAGTAAACGGTCCATTGTCGTCATTAGGGAGACAACTTTGTTCTGGAATTTTTAATTGGTTTCTTTCAAGCAACCTTGAAAATGCTGACCGTTTAAAAATATCAGAATTACTTGATGCTCCAACTTCTACATCAATGAACTTGTAATCGCAATCCACTATTGCTAGAAGCACAGTAGAACAAAATATTACAAAAAAATATTTGTGATATGTATTTTATTTCAATAAACTTGCAAATTTTAAAGAAAGCCTTTTAATCACCTTAAAGTCACAGCTAATCTTTCCTGCGGTGGTATAGCCAAACGTAATCTTGTATTTTGGTAAGAAATACTGGGCCCCACTAATAACAACAGGTTGTCAAAACTTTCAACGCTCATCCGAAAGTAGTTGAAAAATTTTGTTGGGTGTACTCTTAAATCTTCAAATAATTTGTAAAACTGCCCGTCAAATAATCTCCTACTTATTATTGGATGGACCCAAAATCTTCTGCGGCTTTGTTTACGTTTTGGCCGTAGAGCGAGGGCACAAAGCACGTGCAGCTTCCACGAAATCCATTTTCAAACTGAGTGCAAAGCAACTATTTAGTTGCCAGTGGGCGCTTGTCGAAGGTAGTCGGCAACTTTCAAGTGACTAAACTGTTTAATCGCCCAAATTAGAAGTTGCCAGTGGGCCCCTGGCCTTAGGGAGGGTAAAAAAAGGCTGTTATTTGACTGTAACCGTTACTCACTGGATTAGGGCATTTCTGTCTTTTTATTTGTGTTCTTTAGGATTGTATGTGTACTTGCATTTATGATGCCCTAAGTGCAGGATGTCTGAGTCTGTTTCAATGGGGATGTCTTTTGGTTAGACCTGCATCCTATTCGATTCAGGTAACTGATTTGGTTAGGCCTCCCGATGACGAGACCAGTCGGCATATGGTTTAGTTCCGTCACCGTTACAGAATCTTGCATTGAGGTGCGTGGAGTCCTAAGTGGGTGGTTTCTGTTTATTTTTGTTTACATTCTTCCTGCTAATAATTATCTTGCTTTGTTGAATTATTTTACTTTTTGTTATAGTTTTACTCCGGAAAACTAATGTACGATGAAATTAATACGATAATTATTAATATACGTGTTCTGGGGATAGGATAAGTGAGTCCTCATTTCCTCGAAGGATGTTGCCATTAGGGACGCGACATCGATGTCTTCAAAACATCGATGTTCTAAACATCGATTTATTGAAGCCGTTGATTTGTTTTTAACATCGATGTTTTGTGATCGATGTTTTATGTTGTTCGATGGTTGTTTTCTTTAATGAAAGAGCACCACAATAATAAAAAAGAAAAATTAACCACCTAGCACAATTTTCACACTCAGTAAATGTAAACTCAAAAACTCTTTTAAATGATTTTGCCGTATTCTCTATTCATATGAAACCAATTCTTTTGTCTTGTGTTACACTCATGAACTTCAGAATTTTGTTTTTTTTTACAAAATTATTTAAACCCCCTGGAAGTAAATTATTCTCCAACTTGTAAATTAATGATTTGATATTTACAATAATTTTTCACATTAAACCAATTTAAATATAAAAAAAATCTGAAATTCTTTAATATATATGAGGAAATGCTGAAATTCTTTAATATATATAAAATGCTACAAGATTTCAATCAACAATTATTGAACAGGATCTCAGAGTAGGTTCTAGCACTCGACGTCGATCTTAGTCTTCCGTGTATCGTCGGATCCAGGACACGAACTGGGGCACGTCCGTGTACACCCCGGGCTGGAGGGGCTCCGCGCATCCGGCGCCCCACGACACCACGCCCACCAGGTAGGCTACGTCCCCCCGCCACTGCAGCAGGGGGCCACCGGAATCGCCCTGAAAAATAAAAGGTAATGCACACACACACACACATACATACATACATAAATATATATATAGGCCGAATATGAGACCCCTTTTCATTTTCATAGCAAAGTATATTTTGCTACATATAACTATGACAGAGAATTGAAAATGACCTTACAGTTTTCTTGTATGAAATTATAAACACAAGTGTTCCATTTGTGGGGTCTGAAAAATGTAGTCCAAATATGAGACCCCCATTCTTAAACACGAAATAGGAATTAAAATTACTGAAAAGTTCGTGAAAACAAAACTGTACACAATAATTAGATAACAGTTACCTATATGCACTAATAGGTGAAACAGAAAAGCGAAACAAATTAGTTGGTTTACACTACAGGTTTTGTATTTCGATTCAAACTTTCCACATTGCTTACAAATAAAAAGTTCGTCAGCTCCACAATCTTCATAGGCACGCCACTGCTCTCCCCGTTTGTCTTCCGAAAATAAACAACCGCAAAAAAGGCATTCAGCGTCGTTTTCATCAATGCTCTCATGGAGAGAAAGTTTTTCACCATCTTCAAATGAGCTGAGATAATCATAGCTATAATTAGGCTTATTCATTCTCTGGTTTTTAACTAGTGTTGCATTTATATCCATCCTTAATTTTTCCCTTCCTGTAGGGACCCCTTTTAGGGAATATGCTGTAGTTCTTTTATTAATGCTATCAATCAATTTATTTTTATAGGGCGATGATGTGATAATACCGGCTTTACGGGTCGCATTTGGTTTCGAGGTGTTTTTCTCAGGTAACATAGGCAAGGGATTTATTTCTTCAGGTGGCTAAGAACTGGTTTGAACTTGTTTGATCAATACCTTCCACATTGTCACTACTGCTATATGGTGGTGGATTTCACCTGTGTGTCATTGCATCTGCAGCTTCAAGGGGAAATAATGCTGTGCGAGTGAAAACTAAAATGCCTAATATGAGACCCTATCTCATATTACATACTTCATAATACATACTTCATAATAATAGTATATACTTACAGTCCAAAGGTGTACCACAAGGTGGTAATGCTTCAAGTATGCTAGCTAATTTATACTTATATTATTTTGAAATTAATAATATAGAAAATAGCAATTACAATATATTTAGATATATAGATGATATAATAGTAATTAATAAAAGTAATAACCCTATAGACTTAAATTTTTACCCTCCTAATTTGGAACTAATTAAAAGTAGCCATGATAATATTAATGTAAACTTTCTAGATATTAATATTAAATTAAGTACTAACAATAAATTTACTTTTGACTTATACGACAAAAGATCTGATTATAATTTTAATATTGTTAAATTTCAAAATTATCTAACCTGTTTACATAAATCTGTTTTTAATAACATTATTGTAAATCAGTTAGTTCGTATAAATAGGCTATGTTCTAAAGACAATAGGATTAAGCATATTATAGACTTGAAAGCTGTGCTAACTCGTAATAATTACCCAGTAAGTCTATCCAAAAACATAATTGGTTGTTTTTGTTTTAATGAATAGTTTGTTTTGTTGCATTAATAAGTTAAACATAACAATAGGTTAAAATAAAAATAATAACTACTAAAAACAAAAATAAAAATCATAAGAAAAATAAAAAAATAATTAACTCATAGTAGTAACAATAATAAAAACTAAATAAATAAAGGAATAATAGTCTTAAAATTTGGTAACCTAAGTAAGTCAGTAACTGAGTATCCACTACCTCAATGGTTGCAAGTTATATGACGTCAGTCATCTTGCGGTTACAAGTTCTTAACTTCCACTCTGACTAGCGCCAGGCTTGGTGTTCTTTGGTTAAGTACTTTTATTCAAACTTAATTCATTTATTATTCAATTCTTCTGTTAATAATGGATTGTACGGTGTCTGAGTGTGTTTAATGTATAGATCATACTCATCGAAAACAATCCATTGGTTTTTAGACAGTATTGACACCGCTGATGAAGAAATGCTGTCAAAAACCTAATTCATACTTTTCTTTACATGTTGGATGTTCCTGGCTTCAAGTAGCTTTAGAGCTATTACTGGTTTTCTCTTTTATCTTATTCTTATATATATATATATATATATATTTATATATATATATATTTATATATATATATATATATATTTATATATATATATTTATATATATATATATATATATATATATATATATATATATATATATATATATATATATGCATATATATATATATATATATATATATATATGCATATATATATATATGCATATATATATATATATATATATATATATATATATATATATGTCTATGTATATATATATACATGTATATATATATGCATATATATATATATACATGTATATATATGCATATATATATATATATATATATATATATGCATATATATATGCATATATATGTATATATATATATGCATATATATATATATATATATATATATGCATATATATATATATATATATATGCATATATATATATATATATATATATATATATATATATATATATATATATATATATATATATGCATATATATATATATATGCATATATATATATATATATATATATATATATATATATATATATGCATATATATATATATATATATATATATATATATATATATATATGCATATATATATATATATATATATGCATATATGCATATATATATATATATATATATATACTAGCGGACCCGACAGACGTTGTCCTGTTCAAACGTTGTAATTCTAGCTGAAGTACCCGGTGATGCCCGGGATTTTAAGAATGTTTGTTAACCAAAATCAATTTAAAAATTAACACAGTATAAATAACATACAAAAAAAAGCATACGAAATGTTATACATATTAATAATATGAAAACCCGATTAAAAATGTATAAATGTATAATAAACTCCTCAGATTTCAGCTATATTCGGTATTTCATCATAAAAAAACTGAAAAAAATAAAAATAAATAAAAATAATAATTTTAAAAAATAATAATTAAAAAAAATTAAAATTAAAAAATAATAAAATAAAATAAAATAATAATTAAATAATTAAAAAATAATAAAATAAATGCTGAAATAAAAAAGCCTTAAAAAAAAGCTGAAATAACAGGTCTAGCAAAATTTACACGACTCTGGATTCGAACCCGGTTCGAGAGCATGGTACTTTCCAAATTGACGACCTTCCGAATACGCCACGATGACACGGTGTTCTAGTGGGTAAAGTAAAACATATTCGCTATTAGAAAGTTGTTGAGGGCTGGTGATTATACATGTCAGAGGAGTTTTTAGTCAGAAATAAGTTAGCAGGATAGAAGCTTAGTCTTTAGCTCTTCAATAGACACAAAGATATAGGCGAGGAGGATTGCAGTAGCGATTAAAAAAAATCTCGTGTCACTTAACGTGGTTGATTCGAATTTTCCATCGCGTGTCGAGAGTATCAATATGCCGTTAGATCTGATCCATTTTAGAGTATAAAATCTGACTTGAAAGATTATTATTTTCATTTATTATTCTGGTCTAATATATGACTTGAAACTTTTTGATTTTATTTATTTTTATTTTTTCGCTCGCTTTTTGCTAACTAAACCTAACGTGGACGCCATTATCTAGAGGGGTGATTTCACAAACTGTAACAGCTTCCATTTACCGGACGCACCCCCTTATAAATTGTTGGTTTTTTATTAATTAATTAAAAATATAAAAGCATATTCTATCGGATCAAATTGTGAATCTAAACCATTCTCGAATCAACTAAATTGCACACACAAAATTTCATAAAAATCAGTCCAGTCGTTTAGGAGGAGTTCAGTTACATA
>CAJRAI020000287.1:127500-162500 GCA_907164885.2 Dolomedes plantarius
GGGCGGGCCTTCCTCCGTCAGGCAGATGGGGCTGAGGTGGTCGGGCACGGGGCTGAAGAGCTGGATGAGGGCGACGTCGTTGTGGAAGGTCAGGGGATCGAACCCTTGCTTGATCACGATCATCCGGATCTGTAGAAAAGGATCATTGGGAGGTCACATGCACAGTCATGCCTCACACACTGTCTCTAGAACCGACTCGCTCGTAGCACATTTCAAAGTGGACTCGATGGTTCATAGCACCCGGCAGATTGGTCATCTGGACCTTAATATCGCTGATCTTGCAATTTTGACTTGGCGCCCAAAACCTTTACACTTCTAAAAATACATCCTCTCGCCTAGAATTATTCGCTTTGCGCTCAAGTCGCTTCTAAAAGATGATTTTCCCCACAGCAAAATACGCGCGCTTCGTAAATGAAATGCTAGATTCTTATTATTTTAAGCCCCCTTTCCCCGTACTTCTCAACTATATTTTGACAGTTCAGTTATGTTTTGACACACATATATATATATATATATATATATATATATACTAGTAGGTAACCCGTCATTTTGACGTCATAATGGAAAAAGTATATGAAAGTTAAAAAATATCCCGAATTATCTAAAATATTGCATTTAATCCACACCTTGTAAAAGCAAACCCTTTCATTATTTTTTATTTATTTAGTTTTTCATGCGATTGGAGTAGTAGATTGCCATCCAACCCGTCATTTTGACGTCATAATACTAAAAATGACGTCATAATGGAAAAAGTATATGAAAGTTAAAAAAATTTTTTACAGTTCACTACGCGATTCATTCACATTCAAGTTTGTTTACTTTCAGAATTCATCGCAAAAGTAAACAGATTTTTAAAAACTGTTAAATATACGGCTAAAAACATCCAATTTTTTTTTAGTTCTGAATGTTTTATAGAAAAATAGGCTGAACAAACTTGATATGATGGAGAAGATATTTGTTTTTAGGTAAGAAAAAATTCTGATCCAAATCTGAAATTGAAATTAAGCCTAACCGGCGGTTTGTTTACTGAGGGCTTCAATTGAAAGATGAGTACAGCCCGGAAGTGTCATACTGAGACAACGGCTATTATATATAGGATGTGTGTTTAGAAAATGGGTTATATATATTTAAAATTATGGGTTATATATATGGTTATATTATGGGTTATATATATTTTAAAAATTCGTCCCATAGTTAAACCACAGAACTCCATCCTTTTAGAAATTGCCGAGTAGAATGGAACATTCCTGGGTTTCGATAACGGATTGTTTCCGTTCACGTTCCCACTTTTTCCTTTTGGGGAGGGGGGAATTCTTTCGTTCCATCTACAACGAATTAACGTAGAGAGTACCGGGGTACCAGTGTATATATATATAGATATTAATATCCCACTTACGGAATAAATTTCATCCTTGGTCACTCGCGTCAGGTCATTGGTGCCCATCGATATCCTGTAAGAGTTGGTGGAATTTCTGGGGAAAAAATAGAGACATGTATATATATATATATATATATATATATATATATATATATACAGTATGCCGACTAAGTCCCTTCTCACCCTATTAACTTCGGAACGGCTGCTGTTATATTTATAAAAGTGGTGTCTAGGTATAGTAAAGTAGGCATGCGCTGCTGAATGGAACCACCTACCGCGCCACCTGCTGGAAAACTGCGGAGTTAGCCTTCCTATCTCCAAAACGGAACGAGATAGGGAAAAAATGATTTACAAAGTTGTAGAAAATCATCGATTTAGTACGAAAAGATACCTTGTGGTCATTAATGCAAAGAATAGAACGGTATGCAGTATGCAAATATTACGTATTTGCATACTGCAAAAATTTCGAACACCAAACGCAAGTTGCGTTGAGTAGATGCGACACTATTTTACACGATCTACGTATTGTCTACTCTGTTTATAAAGACAATCAGTACAAGGATGAAACCCTCGAGGTTTGAACCGCGATCCTTTTGATTGGGGATCAAAAGCGATATACCACTGTGCACTTTGCGGTACCGTGTTTAGCCCGATAGATTATCATTTCTCCTTCCGTTCAAGCTTCGTGACGTCACAGTGTAGGAAATCACGAAAAAACAAATGCGCTTTTTAACCGTTGTAATCTTCTCATTAATGTCCACAAGGTATCTTTTAGTACTAAATCGATGATTTTCTACAACTTTGTAAATCACTTTTTGCCCCTATCTCGTTCCGTTTTCGAGATAGGAATGCTAATTCCGCAGTTTTCCACCAGGTGGCGCGGTATGTGGTTTCATTCAGTAGCGCATGGCTACTTTACTATACCTAGACACCACTTTTATGAATATAGCAGCAGCCGTTCCGACGATAGGAGGGTGGGAAGGGACTTTAGTGGGCATACTGTATATATATATATATATATATATATATATATATATATATATATATATATAAATTATTCAACCATGTATATATATATATATATATATATACATGGTTGAATAATTTATATATATATATATATATATATATATACACGGTGATCGTAAACTATGTCGACAAAATACGAGGGGTAATAGTATTGATCAAGACGAACGCCATTTTCAATGGAACCTAAGGCCGCAGTCTGTCAGAAAAGGGTAGTGTCCAAATTGAACGTTCGTCACTGGCAAAAAAATGAGAATTAACCAAATTATAAGTTTCCAAATCCCACTGAGATCAGAGAAAGAATCCAAGTAGATGCTCCAAATGGCGTCCATGGGTGTGGCTGCCCAGTTGTCACCCACGACCCTCCCGCACACTCCTCGTGTCGTGTTAATCTTGTCTGCTGCAATAATGATTCTCGTGACGAGTCCAAAGGTGCCTCCCTGTGCGCCAAAAGGAGGCACCGGACGCCCATTATATGTGGCATTCAGGAAGTGGCGGTCTAAAGTGTGGCGGGGCTCCATCATGCATAAACCGCATATCCATCTGTGGGTTGAGCTTGCAAGGTACTAGGAAGCACTTGCTCCAGGAAGACGATAGGCTCCCACCAGGCAATCACCAACGATACCTGCCCAGATGTTCACTGAAAATATCTTCTGTTGTTTGGGAGGGGTCTTTCTGAATAAGATTGTGCAACTTATAATTTGGTTTATTCTTATTTTTTTGTTTCCAGTCACGAAAGTTCAACTTGGACACTTAACTTTTGTGACAGACTGATGGGAATGCCGCCCTAGGTTCCATTGAAAATATTCTTCATCTCGATGAGTACTAACATCCCTCTTATTTTGTCGACATAGTTTACGATCACCCTGTACATATATATAAGTTTCCTTCTATAAGAGACATTTTTGAAAAGTTTGCATCGAATTTGTGGGTGTACTTACAGTCTGATGCAGTGGGCGGCGGTCAAGAGCCAGGTGGGGGTGAGGAGGGAGGCTCCGCACACGTGGAAGAAGCCGAGAGTAGATTTCCGCTGCAGGGACGCCTGCAAAGACCATATATGAAGGATGAAGGATGGAGTTTTGTCGAAAGCATTTTCTAGAGTCGTCTGACGGGAGACCCGTCTACCCGTCAACAGGAATCCCGTCGTCTACATTGTTCGTGTTCCTCATGCGACATCCGGAAACAGCATGTACTCTCACATCGTGTTTCGATGACGGAGTATGCATATTTCTCTTCGGAAAGAGCATAAATGTAGCCTTCGAACCACCGCTTCGTTAAAAACGCCATTTTGAATAAAAACAAAACTTTCAACCCGCAGACGATAATTTTGACTTTTAAAAACAATTGCAATTATTTCTTTTGCAGCAAACGATTTTTTATTACCGCTTACCAAAATCGTCTAAAAAATGTGCGAACAGCCTCTGTGTGTATATATATATATATATATATATATTATATGATAAATACGACGATCAATGTATACAATTGATGTAAAATATATATTTTATAAGAAAATCGTAAAGGATAATTTTATAGATAAAATAATGTAGAAGAAAATACTCAAATTAAATCTAATATAAAGAATACTAAAGAATATAGTACAGTTAATATAGTACAGTTTGTAGAACATTTCTTTTACTGTATTTTAATATTTTTTTGGATAATGTCCAATCGCCTGCCGCATTAGCAAGGAAAAAAAAAAAAATATTTTTTTGTCTATTTAGTTGTTACGCACGTGACGATAAATTTATCGAAAGTACCAGAAAAAGAAATCGCGTGATCGGCATTTAATAAATTAAATTCTAAAATTGAATCTTTAAAAATTCACCAAAAATCAGGAAATGGAGGTAAAGATTCGAAAAAAATTTCATTTTGAAGGAATTTTTATGATCTTTTTCGTGATATAAATTTTATAACCCGCAATGTGTTATTTTAAATGCAAACGTAAAAAAAGTTTAAAAAACAGCTTAAAAATTTAATTTAAAAAAATGTAAGAAGAATTTTTGAAAAATCTTTCTTAGTGCACCCCTACACTATTAGAAGAATCTCCATGCAAAATTTCAGCCCTTTAGGTCCAGCGGTTTGGTCTGTGCGTTGTATGTCAGTCTGTCAGTGAATGAATGAATCAGTCAGTTACGGAACTGTTTTATATATATAGATATATGTATATATCCGGCTTCTTGGAATGAGCGCCAGGTCCATCGGCAAAGGATCGGCCACTTTGTAATGAGCCCGACGTTTTTGAGGCTTATCGTCATGAGCCCATACACCTTTGGGCTAGCTGGAAAATTCGCCCCAACAGCCCGTTTCTGATTCCCCAGGCTGATTGCAGTAACGGCCTGTTCACATAGGAGTCCGTTGCGTTGCGTCAAGGAAAAGATGACGTTGAGACGAAAATAAACCAATCATTGGCCTCCAGACGATTAGCAATGAAATTTTTAACACCTGTGATTGATTTATTTTCGTCTCAACGCCATCTTTTCCTTAACGCAACGCAACGGACTCCTATTAGCCCAGTCAAAATAGGTTTTATGGCTAAAAAAAATATGAAAGTTTTGAAAATTGGTGGAGATGTTTGTTTAGGCATCCTAATGAACATACTAAAAGTCCCCACCGATCAGACTTGAGCTTTCGCCGCCATCTTGGAAAATGTGTACACTTTTTGGTTTTTTGGAAATAACTTTAAAAATATTGATTTTATAAAAAATAATTAAATACAAAAATTAAAGAGCATTAAATTATGAACAAAAATCATTCATAACATTTTTTTTATTTTCTAACAGGAACAAAGATAATTGACTTTGAAAAGAGCGCACTATCACACCTGGGACGCGCAAGCGCGGTTCCCCATCGCGGTGGGGGGAAATACCCGCGCATGTGCATACCATAATTAGCCAAATTAGTTTTACACTAAATGAGAAGGTTTTTTGTATTTTTTCAAATAACTAGGGAAATATTAACTTTACGTAAAAAAAGTTTATTTTAAAAATTAAAAAACATTAAATTATGTACAAAAACGATTTTATACATTTTTGTCGTAAACCTAACAGGAACGAAGATATTGACTATAAAATGCGCGTTGATAATGGATGTAGCTTTAAAGTCTCGTTGCAGGCTCTCTTCTTTGAATTTCTAACCTCTCCCACATTTCGGCATTCTTTAAACACAAGAAAATAGACTTCTATGATTTTGGCTATTTAGATAATTAATCATTATTAATTTTATACATGAATGTAGTAAACTTGGGGGTATTCACTATCAGATTTCCTTTTCGAATAATTGTTCAAGCTTACCTACTTCAGGATTTACGTGCTTTTTTCGGTACGGGATTCTTCCCTTCGTCAGGCATGTATAGATAATCTATGGATCCGCTAGTATCGGCCCATTCATCAACTTCTTTCATTCGATCGCCATCATCAACAGGGCTGATACCATTCTGACATACCCCATTGCAATTATTGCAGGCTGTTGTGCACTTGTGCCTGCTTTCCGACATCCGCATCTTACTCCACAATCAGTTTTACAGTTGCAAAACACCATGTTTAAAACTGAATCGGGAGCTACTGCATCTATAGTTGTGATGGGCACAAGAATTTTCTCTTGACGCTTCCAGCCCCACAGGCAGTTGGGCCTTCCTTTTTCAGGTGCTCCAAAGTCTTCCTCATTTTAATTTCGATGGCTCGTATTTGAGTGTGTGCGTTTAAGGTTTCTTGCAATGGTGGTTCAGTAGCAAAATCTCGAAACAACTCAAGGAGATTTTTACATTCCAAATCCGATATGTCCATGCCGTCAAGAATTATTTTTGCTAAAGCTGTTTGGGTCAATAAATGAGCTCGGACGGCCCTAGCGTATGCATGGCAAGGCAACATTTTTTCTACTGATGTAGGTGCATAAATCAAAGTGAGTATTTCTTTTAACCCACTTCCAGTCATTATGTACCCAATGCAGCCTAAGAATGACATTAAAAGATGGAATCCACCAAGCCTCACAATACAACTTGATAATAATGGATTGGATCTCTCGAGCTTTAATATACAGTGGTTGGTCAAGCGTGAGTATGCAAGACTTTTTGGTGCATTTTAACACACTGCTGGGCAGCATATTTCAGCACAGTGAAAATGGTGCCATACTTGCTACTTGCTTGGTGGTGAATTAACAAAAGGAATGGGTATTACTTTGGTCTTTTCACAAGGCTGGTTTCTGGTTATACAATGGAAAAATCCTTTCCATTCAAGTATCTGAGGAAGACCTAACCACTTAGCACACATCCAGGAGATATCAGATGGCTTAGGCAGTGGTAATTCTTCCGCTAAAGGATTTAAGACATTCAAATCTTCGATAGTAATTGTTTTTAACGCAGGCCCTCGAAAATTTTCAAACGTTTCCAGAGGAATGATTCCCATTTTGCCTACGGTCGATGCGGATGTAAGTTCGGTTAATTTTTTTATCTTCGTCCCGGGTTCCACTGCTGACGCTGGAGTAAAACAAGCAATGCCCCCCATTCTATGAAACGTATTCAGGCCATCGATTGTCTACACATTGAAATCTGCATTGTCAAATACGAATTGGCAGAATGATCCCTCGCGCATTTGGGGTTGCGGATGATTTATGGCTGATATTTCAAGTGTTTGGGCTTCATAGTAAGAAGAACAAAATCCCAAATTGGAGAGCATTGTTATTAAATTCTTGGAACAGAACTTTTTGTACAAAAATAAAGCAAGACCATTGAGCAGAGGAGACATAAATGATCGTGGCCTTAGCGCTGATATAATGACGTGAGCTATTGAAGTGACTTTTTTCCGCCTTAGCAGTCTTTTTTTAATAATCAAGTGCTCCAAAAAAGGTTTTAGGCTTCCTGGAATGCCCTTGTTCACATCTCTAAAAAAGTTATCACTTGGAGGGTAGCAATGAGTGTCATAAACTGGTGTCTGGATATCTTCTTTTATTATGGCTGCAGCAGTTTGTACTATTCGTAGACGCTCCTCACGATCATTTCGTATCCTTTTGTCGTACCAAGAGTCTGATAAGACTTTCATTCCAGTATTACGTAAACATATGACAGTAACTTTTTTGGAGTTTGAAGCAAAAATAATGCCATCCCCGTATTTTTGGTTCAACTTATTTCTCAAAGTGATGTCGTCTGGAACTAGCCCTGTAATTTGAGATTTGAGATTTGAGTTCGGATAGTGAGAATTGACAGTCGTAATTATTATCAAGGAAGAAGGATATTTCGTCTACAGCTGCTGAGAGGTAATCCGACTCAGGCCGCTCCCTCTTTCTGATTGGTGTAGTGTGCAGAAAAAAAGTCATGAAGCAATCTTGGTGATAAATCGCATCAGCTGCAACTAAATCAGCAACGTTTATTAAACGACACTGAACTTCCTCTCCCCACTGGTCATGTCTATTCTCTGCAGTTTCGAGAACTTTGTTTTTCATTTCGAGACTCCTAACTTCGTATATAGTTCTTCGCCTGTCAGTTGGTTTTTTCTCTAGTCTTGGTTTGAATTCTTCTTCTATCACTGCCGTACAAAAGAAACATTTTGTTCGAAAATCGAACTGAGGTAAAAAAGATCGTAAACTTACCGCGCGCTCTTCACTTTGGGATGTTGACGCGATTTCTGCATTTCTTTTTAAATCAACGTTTATACTTCCTGGTCTGTTGTAATTTCTCCGACACAACGAATGAACCTAAACAGATTTTAAATGTTCCAACTGTTCATGCTTATTGTCTTTTCTTTGGACACTAGCTCTCTTAAAGCGTCGATCCCCTTTTCTCCTACATTCACGAAATCATCATTTGACATTAATTTTTTACATATAAAACATAGTTCCGTATCAGCCATTGTTCACAGACGCACACGGAACGGTGGCTAACTATTAACTGGCTAGGAAAATACTAGGGTAAGACTGATTTGGGGCCATACGGTATGCACATGCGCGTGTCTTCCAGCCATCGCGATGGGCACCCACGCATGCGCGTCCCTGGTGTGATAGTGCGCTCTTTCCAAAGTCAATTATCTTTGTTCGTGTTAGACTTATAAAAAAATATAATATATGTTTTTTGTGCATTGTTTTTTTGTAGAAGCTACCTCCATTATCAACGCGCATTTTATAGTTAATATCTTCGTTCCTGCTAGGTTTACGACAAAAATGTATAAAATCGTTTTTGTACATAATTTAATGTTTTTTAATTTTTGAAATAAACTTTTTTACGTAAAGTTAATATTTCCCTTGTTATTTGAAAAAATACAAAAAACCTTCCCATTTAGTGTAAAACTAATTTGGCTAATTATGGTATGCACATGTGCGGGTATTTCTCCCCACCGCGATGGGGAACCGCGCTTGCGCGTCCCAGGTGTGATAGTGCGCTCTTTTCAAAGTCAATTATCTTTGTTCCTGTTAGACACATAAAAAAATGTTATGAATGATTTTTGTTCATAATTTAATGCTCTTTAATTTTTGCATTTAATTATTTTTTATAAAATCAATATTTTTAAAGATATTTCCAAAAAACCAAAAAAGTGTACACATTTTCCAAGATGGCGGCGAAAGCTCAAGTCTGATCGGTGGGGACTTTTAGTATGTTCATTAGCATGCCTAAACAAACATCTCCACCAAATTTCAAAACTTTCATATTTTTTTTAGCCATTCGTCAAAATCGGGTCTATTTTGACTGGGGTATATGTGAACAGGCCCGAAGTAGTAAAGGCTTATTAAAAAGGACACAAAAAGAGACTGTTACTTAATAACCTCCTTTAATGTGCATACGAATGAGTTGCTAACATAGTCGTAGCGTCGCCGCCCCCCCCCATCTTAAACTCGGACTAAATTGAAACTTTAATGGAAGTTCAGCTAAAATTGGAAAATTGTAGAAAACTATTAAGAAAGTTGGTTTTTTATCCGCTTTTTCAAACTATGAAACTAAAGATTCTGTTTATGTCTTTAGCCTTAACATAGTTTCTAACAATAATAGGATCCATAACAAAAATTCGATGAAGGCAAAGTGGTGTAAGCCAGTAAGTCAAGTTGTGTAAGTCAAAAGAGTTTTATATCAATAACTACAAAAAATTCCACCATAATTTGAACAAATTATAATTCATAACAATTATTACAATATTGCAAATAATAACTATTTACAATTCCACCATAAATTGAACACGGGGATTGCATATTTGAGCCCAAACGAAAAAAGTTGAAAATGTGACTTACACCACTTTGCCTTTCAACGCCTCATATCTTTTTTCTCATTTTATTTATATTATATTTATATTTCTGGTTGTATAACTTTTGAATACTGCTCAAACATCCATTCTATTGTTATTCAATTTTTAAAATAAACACAATATTTCATATTTTAAGGACCGTCCGGTAGTCAGTGTGCTAAGGAGGGCTCTCACTGAATTCAATTCGTGCCCCCCCCCCGCCCCCCCCAACCAAATTTAGAAGCACGCTACGCCTATGGTCTAACGTTAAGACGAGGTCATTTAAAAAGTGCATAACATTCGTCATTGTTTAAAAAATTGTAATTATTATTATTATTATTATTATTCAAATATTGTATTATTATTATTATTATTATTAAATAATTCTAATAAAGACAATTATTAAAATGACAAACTTTTAGAATTTGAATTGAACTTTCTTCCCCCATCATGCATTTTTACCTTTTTTAGTTCCACTCTTATAACACATTGATGGACGCACTGCATTTGCCTGCTTACACACACGCACTCTTTTGTGCGGCACTCGGCATTTGCAGCTGATATATGCAAGGTGCGCCCATAAAGTGACCGGTCAATTTTTTTATGAATAAGAAAAAATATGACTCACCTTCAAACTAATTTATCTCCTTCAAAATAATCGCCAAAGGAGTCTACACAATTTTTCCGACGTTTCTCCGAGTCGTCGAAACACTGTTTATAGGCGTTTGAATTACCCGTTCGCAAAATACAGTGATTTCCGCTTATAAGAATCACGTTTGTTATTACTGTTTTTGACTCTTATAAGCGGTCGATTCTTATAACCGAAATTTAGGTTTTTGGACTGGAACACACACGCCTATATATACATATATTAGATAATTTACCATAAAATACTCTTTAATTTACACTAACTATCTTTTATTAAAATTTTTTTTATAGTTTTAAAAATAAAACTTAATTTTTAGACCTATAAGTAGATACACATGATTATAGTAAGAGAAGAAAAAATACAATATTTGTTACAAGTTACAACATACCTGCTTAACAGTTTTAACGTTTCAACTACAGGAAGGGAGCAAGAAAAAGTTTTCTACTGTAGTTTGACGTCATGAAGTTTTCAGAAGGCTGTTTATACCTCTTTCAATACTTATAGTCTCAGACGAAGATTTACTCGGACGGGTAAAGTTGCCCCCGGGTCAAGCTAATAGGACAGTGTCGTGGTAAAGCGTTTAAGGGGAAACGATTATGGCATGTCTAATAAAGAAAGGGGTGAATTTTACGACTCTATTCCATCCCATCTTATCGATCTTTCTTTAAAAAAAAGAACGAACTTCGTGCCTTTTGAGGGTTTAAGTAGGTTTTTTGGAAAAATGGAAAGGAAAGCGAAGAGTGTAAACTGATTCTTAAAACCGGTGGATTGATTCTTTAAAGCGAAAATTTTAGCATGGAAATAATTCATTTGTTTTTGTTTTCGCGATATTGATTCTTATAAACGGTTGATTCTTATAACCAGTGATCACTAGAAGCGGTGGTTACTGTACGCGTAACACTTCATTTAATATTTGAATCTCTGTCCTTTCGTGGCCATCTTAAGCTTCGGAAAAAGGAAAAAAAAATCAGCTGGCGATAAGTCGGGGGAATAGGGTGGGTGATTAATGACTGGAATCGAATGCTTAGCAAGATAGTGTTGCACTGAAATTGCCGTATGGGGCCTAGCATTATAGTGCGTGTAGAGACAGGCGAGTCACTGTAACAAGGAGTAACGCCCCCTATCGTAGCGTAAGGGGTGCTAGGCAGAACGCTGGGGGTGATTGCAGACTCCGGTCGTGTCTTATATATTTTTTTAGAGAGAAAAGTTCGGAGGTGATTGTAGACTCCGAACGTAGCTGGTATTTGCTTCAGAGCGTTGAGGTTACGTTAATAATTTGTTCCTGTAAATATTGTTCTTCTACCTGTTATATATATATCGTCTGCTGTACTCGTCCGTGCTGTGCTCTGTCTCATAATAAACTGTATGTTTTGAAAAAGAGCTGGTTCTAGTTTGAAAGAAAAATGGGGATTTTCAACTCGCCATCCGTCACAGTGTGAAAGAAACCATTGCCTCAAACAGTCATTGAATCAAACAGTTCCTTCCTCACTCGCCTTTATCCCGTTTCTTGATCGTAAAAGCACCTCCTCGTAAAAACACCGATTCATTGTTTGGAACAAATTCGTGGCGAATAAGTCCTTTGTAATCAGAAAATGCAAAATCCACGAAAGGACAGCGATTCGAAAACGTGTCGCGGATATTCAATCAAACGTGACGCGTATTTTGCGAACGGTCAGTTCCGACGCCTATAAACAGTGTGTCGACGACTTGGGGAAACGTCGGGAAAATTGTATCGACTCCTTTGGCGATTATTTTGAAGGAGACAAATTTGTTTGAAGGTGAGTCGTATTTTTTCTTATTTATAAAAAAAATGTCCGGTTGCTTTATGGGCGCACGTTGTACCTGCTACCATGCACTGAATTGGGAAAATGGGTAGTCTAAAGTCTCGTAGTTCAAAGTCTAAAAGATTGACATTTGAAAAATTTGTTTATTATAATAATTTCGTGATGATGATAATAATACAATGGTTTAATAAAGATAGTTAAAATTTTTTCAAACAATGGTGATTGTCGTGCAATTTTTAAGTAACCTCTTCTTAACCTAAGTAACTCTTTACTGATTCGTACGTTCACTTGAGTCACTAACTATCTTGTCATTTTAAATAAGCCTTATTGCAATCAGCCCGCGTGAAACAAGGCTGTCGGATCGAACTAGCCTATAAATAAGCCTCAAAAATGTCATTACAGAAGTCGTCGATCACTTGCCAATAAATCACTTGCCGTCAATCACTTACCAATTGGCCTGGTGTATTGCAAAAGAACGGATGTGTCAATTCGCCCACTCGCAGAAAATCTGCTTTTGTGGCGTGCTGCCATCTACCATCAGAATATTGAACTACGTACTTCGAGTGTTGCTGTGTATTATGAGACCAGTGGTGCCGAAAAATTTTTCCACTTTCAGTCGATGTATACATATATATATATATATATATATATATATATATATATATATATATATATATGCCAACGGCGGCTCCAAGGGGGGAGCAATAGGGTCAATTCCCCCCCCCCCCCCCCAAAAAAAAAAAGCCCAGCGTATTCTTTTTTCATAGTCTAAAATTATATAATCGTAGACCTAATACTAAATGAGTTTATATATATATATATATATATATATATATATATGCCAACGGCGGCTCCAAGGGGGGAGCAATAGGGTCAATTCCCCCCCCCCCCCAAAAAAAAAAAAAAAAGCCCAGCGTATTCTTTTTTCATAGTCTAAAATTATATAATCGTAGACCTAATACTAAATGAGTTTATATATATATGCCAACGGCGGCTCCAAGGGGGGAGCAATAGGGTCAATTCCCCCCCCCCCCCCAAAAAAAAAAGCCCAGCGTATTCTTTTTTCATAGTCTAAAATTATATAATCGTAGACCTAATACTAAATGAGTTTATATATATATATATATATATATATATATATATATATATATATGCCAACGGCGGCTCCAAGGGGGGAGCAATAGGGTCAATTCCCCCCCCCCCCCAAAAAAAAAAGCCCAGCGTATTCTTTTTTCATAGTCTAAAATTATATAATCGTAGACCTAATACTAAATGAGTTTATATATATATATATATATATATATATATATATATATATATATATATATATATATACATATATATATATATGCCAACGGCGGCTCCAAGGGGGGAGCAATAGGGGCGATTGCCCCAACTCAAAAAAAATCCCACAGTATGTTATTTTTCATAGCCTAAAATTATATAATCATAGACCTGATACTAAATGAGTTTATATATATATATATGTATATAACCCTAAGATCCGACGTTGCTCCCCCCCCTCCCCAAATCCCTGGATTGGAGCGGCCATTGATGTATGCTAAATTTAGGTTTTGATAATTACATTGTCTAATCCCAATAAAATACGTCTATCTTAGCTTCTAATCTCGTTTTTGGCAAATCTATAACTGAAACTTCTTATTTAGATATTAATATAATTTTCATTTCATTTAGGTAAAAAAACTGAAGTATAAAAACAGCAGGATTTTATACATACATATATATATATATATATTTATATATATATATATATATTTATATATATATATATATATATATATATTTATATATATATATATATATATATTATATATATATATATATTTATATATATATATATATACATATATATATATATATACACACATATATATATATATATATATATAATATATATATATATATATATATATATATATATATATATATATAGAGAGAGAGAGAGAGAGAGAGAGAGAGTATGTAGGCTGTGTGTGTGCACTGACCTGCCACGGGAACTCTCCCTCCCCGGCGTCCCTGCCCCCGACGATCTTGTCCGGCAGCCGGACCCCCAGTCCGCAGCTGGACCAGCACAGACGCGGACCTGTCAACACAGACGGAATATGTAGAGTACATCTCTGTAGAACTGCATTTCATCACAGACCAAACATCATATACAGAGGATCAGCTAAAACCACAGTATTTAGCAATATATTATATACATACATACATATATATATACAGTGGAATCTCGATCGATCGTTTTCGGATCCATCGTTTTTCCCGTATGTGTCGTTCATTTTATCCAGTCCCAAAGATCATATTGCTTTGTTATGTTTCCGCATCTATCGTTTTCCTGCATTTATCGTTCATTTCAATCGGTCCCTTGAAAAACGATAGATCGAGATTCCACTGTATATACACTGAAGTGCCACTGAATTAGGGATAGCAAAGCCTATGCAAATTGTGTAGCGCTACGCATCATGTATCCGCAAGTGAGGGCGCTGTGGTAACTGCATATATAGCGCGTACTGTTGTTGTTCTGAATTAGTTGTTGGAATTGCCAGTATGGGTAAACTGCCTGATTTAGACGCCTTCGATCGCGGACAAATCGTAGGTGCGCGAAGCATGGGCCATACAATTTCCGAAATCGTCAGACAGCTAGGATTTTCAAGGTCGACAGTGTCAAGAGTATACCAAGAATACATGGATGGTGGAAAAAAAACTAGCGATCGGGCAAACTGCAAAGGACAATTAGCCTTGACAGTGCGTGGTGAGAGACGGCTCAGGCGTATTGTACGTAGCCAGCGAAGCCAAACATTATCTCAAATTACCACCCAGTTTAATGACGGTGCCAGTCGTACAGTCAGTAAACGGACTGTGCAACGCTCGCTTCACCGTATGGGTTTCGGGAGCCGTCCACCTACGAGAGTACCATTGCTCTATACTCGCCATCGGGCTGCACGCCTTGCCTGGGCAAGAGAGCACAGAGACTGGAGTGTAGAGGACTGGAAACGAGTAGCATGGATTGATGAGTCTCGATTCCGACTACTTAACGCCGACGGGAGGCTGAGAATATGGCGTCAGGCTCATGAAGCCATGGATCCTGCATGCCTGGCTGGAACTGTACAAGGGCATGGTGGCTCAATCATGGTCTGAGGTGTTTTTTCGTGGCACAATTTGGGATCTTTGGTACCAACCTCCCTCAAAGCAATTCGGTACGTAGAGTTGCTGGGTGATCACTTCCATCCGTTTATGCTGTTCTGTTATCCGCACGGTAATGGAGTTTTCCAGCAAGACAACTGTACCTCTCACAAGTCCCGGTTGGCTACTGGCTGGTTGGATGAGCATTCCTCTGACTTCTCTGTCATGAATTGGCCACCTAGAAGCCCAGACTGAAATCCTATTGAGCATCTTTGGGATGTTTTGGAACAAGGCGCGAAAGGCCATCACACAGCACCAAAGAACCTTACTGAATTATGGACAGCTTCAGCCAATATTTGGCAAGCCATTCCCGTGGAACGTTTCCAGGAACTTGTTGAATCTATGCCTCGTCGTGTGGCAGCCGTTATCAAGGCCAGAGGAGGCCCAACTCGTTACTAGGTAGGTATCCCTAATTCAGTGGCACTTCAGTGTGTATATATATATATATATATATATATACATACATATTCATCCTTTTCCAAAATTTCCAACCTCTAGTGTAGAGGTAGGGAACGCGCGGCCTCCGTGATCTTCTCTTGCGGCCTTCATAAAAAAGCCTTCATTCACTTGCATTAATTAATATTTAATTATATATATTACAACAATTTCCAAATCAATGGAATTAAATAAAGAACGGCATGAATGTGTGTACAGTGTCAGCCGAAGCAAAGTTGACATTTAGAAATTGTTGCCTAAAGTCGCTACAATTGAATATTTATCCAAGTGAGCTTCGTTTACCTCGATTGCATGATACTTTAACTACACTTTATATGTCATTTAATGCTCAGAGTTTCTTAGCAATACTACCGGACATGTTATATGATCTCTACACAAAAACTATTTCCTTACTATTATTATCGTGACTGACTCCGTGTACGTTAAAACGTATTATTTTTTCGGCAAAAAAAATAATAATAATTGATGATTAATGTTATAACAAGTTTTTATCCTTATGTGAATAGAAAAATATTTTATATTGTAACTTTTTATGTCAAATAATAAATAAATGAGGACTTAATTTTTCTTGTTATTTTTCTATATAATGCCCCAAATTGATAAAACTATACCTAACTATAATGATTTCGTAAAAGTCGCATTTATAGGTTCGTCAACTTATGCAGCCTCCTTTATTAGTACCTAATTTACACGTGGCCTCTAATGGTAAAAAGATTCCCTATCTCTGCTCTAGTGCCTACTTCAAAAGATATGTGTTCTTATGTAGTTTTGGTCTACTGATCCACTGGTTAGATGCATGTTTGGAACGAGACGGTGAGATTAGACGAGCATCACTTACAAACCTATCATTTTATTTTCAACTAGCCGGGCTTCTCCTAGCGACGCTCAAGCCATCCGTGTAACATATTTATGTACTTCGGGCCCCACAAAAGAAAAAAAAAGCCTACAAATGTATTAAATTCAAGTGAATAAATTCCTTTCAATTTTCATTCCCGTCGCTGCCGACAGATGGCAGCACCACTGCACCAAATGATTTGGTTTCTCGGCAGTGAGTAATTTTAGAATGAAAATATCTCTAAAACTATTGAATTAACAGAATAAGTGTACGCAGAAAAAATTATCAGTTTTCGAAGCTCTTTCCAAATATGTAACATTTATGTACTTTCATGAGAAAAAAAATTACACCGTTTCCTGTATATTTGTCGGCCATTTTTTTTTTCGAGGAGTGGCCCACCCGGATGAGTTACGGTCACGTGATCTCTCAACATCCACTTGTCTCTTTATTAGTATAGAAGATGACAGTGTCGATAGAACAGTTGAAATAAAACATGGCACAACGTTACTGAGGCAGAAAAAAGAAACAAAAGTTGATTCGTTCAACTTTGAGATCTGTTTTCGACACTCATGGACTTTGTGCCCTTTAACTCTGAGCCTTCAATATATATATGAGGCGGTGAAAGGCAAAGTGGTGTAAGTCAGTAAGTCAAAAGAGTTTTATATCAATAACTACAAAAAATTCAACCATAAATTGAACAAATTATAATTCCTAATAATTACTATAATATTGCAAATAATAACTATTTGCAATTCCACTATAAACTGAATATGGAGATTACATTTTTGCCCTCAAATGAAATAAAGTTGAAAATGTGACTTACACCACTTTGCTGTTCACCGTCTCATATATAAAACAGTTCCGTAACTGACTGACTGACTGACACACAACGCACAGACCAAACCGCTGGACCTAAAGGGCTGAAATGTTGCACGGCGATTCTTCTTATGGTGTAGGGATGCACTAAGAAAGATTTTTGAAAAATTCTACTTACATTTTTTAACATTAAATTTTCAAGCTGTTTTAAAGTTTGTATTTAAAATAATAATTTGGGGGTTATAAAATTTATATCGCGAGAAAGATAGTAAAAATTCCTTTAAAATGAGATCTTTTTCGAATCTTTACCTCCATTTTCTGATTTTTGGAGAATTTTTAAAGATTAATTTTTAGAATTTAATTTATTAAATGCCGATCACGTGATTTCTTTGTCTGGTACTTTAAATTAATTTATCATCACGTGCATAACAACTAAATAGATTTAAAAAAAAAAAATTTTCTTGCTAATGCGGTAGACGATTGTACATTATCCAATAAAATATTAAAATACAGTAAAAGATATGTTCCTCAAACTGTACTATATTAACTGTACAATATTCTTTAATATTTCCTATTAGATTTAATTTGAATATTTTCTTCTACATTATTTTGTCTATAAAAATATCTCTCACGATTTTTTTTATAAATATATTTTTTTGTTTTTTTTACATCAATTGTATACATTGATTGTCGTATTTATTATAAATTTATATATATATATTATAAATATATATATATATTGGCATCCATTGCATACATTGACCGTTGTATTTAATTTGAATGTACTCCGTAGCGAAGTACGGGTTTTCAGCTAGTATATTATACAGAAAGAGAAAAGGATCTCTAGTTAAAATACACACACACACACATATATATATATACTAGCTGAAAACCCGTGCTTCGCTACGGAGTACATTCAAATTAAATACAACTGTCAATGTATGCAATGGATGCCAATATATATATATATATATATATATATATATATATATATATATATATATATATATATATATATATATATATATATATATATATACGATGATCAATATATACAATTGATGTAGAAAAAAATATATATATTTATAAAAAAATCTTAAGGGATATTTTTATAGACAAATTAATGTCCAATCGTCTGCCGCATTAGCAAGAAAAAAACGTATTTTTTTTGTCTATTTAGTTGTTATGCACGTGACGATAAATTTATTTAAAAGTACCAGAAAAAGAAATCACGCGATCGGCATTTCATAAATTAAATTCTAAAAATGAATCTTTAAAAATTCACCAAAAAATCAGAAAATGGAGGTAAAGATTCGAAAAAGATCTCATTTTAAAGGAATTTTTACGATCTTTCTCGCGATATAAATTTTATAACCCCCAAATGATTATTTTAAATGCAAACTTTAAAAAAGTTACCAAAACAGCTTGAAAATTTAATGTTAAAAAATGTAAGAAGAATTTTTCAAAAAATCTCTCTTAGTGCACCATGCGAAGAATCGCTATTTCAGCCCTTTAGGTGGAGCGGTTTGGTCTGTGCGTTGTATGTCAGTTACGGAACTGTTTTCTACACATAGGTATGGTTTTGCATAAGTCTAAATGTGCTTACCCAGCAGGAACAGGCACATCCACAGCATGGCGAGTAAGTGGCAGAGAGTTGCGTCGCTCGCCTAATCCCGCAAGATAAGGCCCGGACTTACAACCCAGCAGATTTATGATCACTTACACAACCGTCGTCGCACAAGCACACATATATCTGTACCTTGGAGGTATACAACACCGTCACAATGTTTGAATGTCACACGAGAGCTCAAAGAAATCCATTTTTCACCTCGACACGCTCATAGGACATTTCAATGGACGAGGTCTGAACAGCTTTTCTACACTCAAAATAGGGCTCAAAAATCAAGTTAAACAGTCCGCTTTTAAGAAATGGACTTGGTGTCCGTTTACCTCGTATACCAGTGGTTCACGCGTACCAGCACCGGTACGCGAATGATTTTACAATTCAAAATAAAAATCTATTAAAAATAGGTATTACGAAAAAAGAAAAGAAATGACTATAATAACTAATAATCCACGCGTTTTAGTATTTTAGTTTGGTATTTCTTATCCGTTGTTTGTGTTGCATTACTTTCAGGGCCCGATTATGAACGCTGGGGGCCCCTGGGCAGAGGCTATTTTGGGGGACCCGCTTACGAACATTTATAAAAATAAGAACTATCCATGGGCTGTATATACTATTAGAAGTACTAGGTGCATTCACCAAGGGGGTTTTGGGGGCCCCCTAGCATCAGGGGGCCCTGAGCAAAGTCCCGATTTGCCCATGCGATAAAAAGGCCCTGATTACTTTCTTGGGATTTACCTAATCTCAAAAGATGCCGTCTACACCGGAATGTGTTATCTATGACCGCCCCAGAAAAATTTGGCACTCGCCTGCGAATTATAACTGTGTCTGTAACTGTGTTTGCGAATTATAACCGTGTCTGAGTTCTACTAAAAATTGTGTTCCAAACATCTTTAAATTAATTGCATATTATAAATCAATGGTAATTGTATTATTAATAAATATTAAGAAGCTGTTAAGGTAAGTGTATTAAACTCGGATTCATTTAAATCCCTCGGCTGTTTTTAACGACGCCTGTACGTAAAATTTCACGATCGTCGCCCCTAAACTGTGGATTTCTATACAATTACAGACAAACATTCATTTAGATGTATATGCTTAGCGATAAAAATATATCCCAAGTCACTTATCTTTATTACAAATGTTCTCCATTGCATTTTATTCCCCATTTCAAAATTTTTGGTCTACCGGCACGTCATCAAGTTGTTTACAACGTACAGGTACGGTGCTATAAAAAGGTTTGGAACCCTTGTCGTATACAGGTACATACAGTGAAATCTCAATCTATCGTTTTTTAAGGGACCGACTGAACCGAACGATAAATGCGGGCACAAAGGAATATAGGATCGTCTGGACTGGGTGAAATAAACGACACATACGGGAAAATGACTATTCGGGGAATATCGATCGAGATTCCACTGCACAGTGGCTCCCAAAAGTGTTCGTACACTTACGATTTTCAATGAAATAGGGGTCTATCCATTCATTAAAATGCATATTTCAGAATGGGTATTTAATAATGAGATCTACAATCTTTTCTTACCAAAACTACACGAAATATTTTGAAAACATACTAAAACTTTATTTTTAAGAAACCAGTCATCAAAAAGTAACAAAAACTTTATCTCGCAAAAGTCAACGTACACTCGTAAAAAATCTCTACATATTAGTAAATATTCTAATTTTTCGTTAAATTAATATTTAGTAGGATATCCTTTAGCATCCACGACAGCTTTTAAACGCCTGGGAATAGATTGCACTCGTTCTTTTGTAATTTCTGCATCAATGTTCATCCATTCTTCCATCATAATTGTTTTTAGTTCGCTTTTCGCGTGAATGTCGTGTTTTCGTACTCGAACCTCCAGTTTTCTCCTAATATGTTGTATTGGGTCCTATCTAGCGATTGAGGTGGTGTTTCCAAAACTTGTGGACAATTATAGAGACACCAGAAGCGAACGTTGAGAGCCGCGTGCTTAGGATCGTTATTTTGATATAAAAAAAAAGTTGTTTCCAATACCCACATTTTGGACTGATAATTTTCAATTGTCTCTTAAAATATTTATATAAACAGCACGATTCATTATGCCATCAATAAATACCAAATTTCCTAGTCCTGCTGCTGACATGCAACACACACACAAGGACACCTCCACCGCCATTTTTCACTCTACATTATCTGTTTTTATGTGTGTGTTCTGACTGGTTTGCAGGGTATACTTATGTACATATGCTTATTTATCAGTTTTCAATTAAACCAATTTTGTTTCGATAAACCTAATTACTTGCATTTCTTCCATAACACACTGCTTCTTAAAATTCACAATAAAAATTAATAATGGCAACTCGATTCAAACTAAATGCTTGAATTTGTTCAGGCATCGGGGCACGGTGTATAATGTATGAACAGTCTTCAAATGCATTTATGAAATTGTTATATACATTTATAATCTCCATTGATCCGTTCTTAATTTTTCTTATAATTTAAGATGAACTTGAAAGAAAGTTTTAGAAATGATTAGTGATACTATTCATGTGAGAATTTTTTAAAAATATTTTTAAACTCATAAACAATATTTCCATTTAGACTTAGTCGGTCATAAAGTCTTAACTTCTCTTTAATTTCGAATAAACGTAACGTTTTTGACTAAACGTAAACCTGTTCTGATTTTTTACAATTAACGTACTATTGAACTCTAATTTTACTAGTAATAAAATTATATAATTTCTTCCATTTTTGACCGAATGCAACTATTGACAAAACTAGAAAAATTTAAGGTAAAACTGAAAACTTTTACTACAATTTAGTTTGATTTCTTTTTCTTGTGATTGTAGGAGTTAGTTACCTAGAAGCAATGGATGCATGCATGGGTTGGAACAAGCAAGGAATACAACGCATTGAGCTGAAACATTCATTTATTTGATAACCCAAATTTCAATTAACTTGTCAGAGCTATTAATATTGCAATCAGTTTCATATTAACAATTTTGACATACGATACCCAGAAGCAGAGGCAAACTATAGAGTGAAATATGATTTTTAGAGTCTATCGGGGAGGCACTTACTATAACGGATGTATGCAGCGATGATCGTAGCATCGGCGACCGGGACCCAGTCTCATCTCCAGTGTAGGAACACCTTGGCGGGATATTTGCACTTCTCCAAGGCTATGGGGCAGACGAGAGTATCCGACATCTAACTCTCAAGAACCCAATCTAAAATCCGTCTCCTTCTTTTCCCATTCCTTCCGTCCTTAGCGGAGCTGTTGTCCGTTTACAGGGGGGCCATTCTGGCACGCCCCTTACTTTCATTGGGCAGTGGGCTGTTTCTCTTTCAGTGGTTCTTATCCCTAATTGGTTCTTTATTATACCGCCTCTGTCCATAGTCTATGTAGTATCTCCCCCCACATACGTTTATTTTGTAAAACAACTTTGATCCTTCTCGTCTGACGTTTTTACTGTGGGCCATAAAATAACGACCATCCATCTTGTAAAATTTCGACTTCAGATCGCTATCACTGGCCACACCGACAGCTATTCTTCTATTTTTTATCGGTTTACAATCCTGCATTTACCCCTGCCTCTGCATCCTTTATAATACTTTCTTTATTGTCCACACACCGTGGGGAATTATACCATTTTCACTTCTACAGTGATTACATTTTGGAATTTGGGTGCACGTTGCACCCGATTAAACACGTGTAGCGGTCATCACCTGACATTTCCTCCCTGGTGAATGAACTTTTCAAAGCAGCAGTTTTAATCACAAACGTGATTTCACTTACACGTGAATTGTTTGTTCTTATTATAAATTTAACAACTTGAGTTGTTCTACCATTTTTAAGATGATCCTGAATGATCCGTTTTATATATTTATTAAATTCCAGTTTGCACTTCCTGTGGCATTTTCAACAGCAGTCTTGAAGATAATTGAAGCGGTTTAATAATCGAAACCTTCTGATTCGGTAAATGGGGCTCTGACTCCATACACGTAATTGATTTCGGTGGTGTTAACGGGATTCAAATTCAATGCATTATGATAGTTATGCTAATAACAACACAAAAATAATTACATCTGTTCCTTTGCAATATTAGTGCATCTGATTTGCACTAATATTGCAAGTATAACATTTGTGATTGAAAGTCAATCACAAATGTTTTATTTGGTCATATGTTTTTGTACTTTGTCCCTTTTTCAATCTTTTTCGGTTAAGGGCCTGTTCACATACGAGTCCGTAGCGTTGCGTTAAGGGAAAGATGACGCTGAGACGAAAATAAACCAATCACAGGCGTTAAAAATTTCATTGCTAATCGTTTGGAGGCATATGATTGGTTTATTTTCGTCTCGACGTCATCTTTTCCATAACGCAACACAACGGACTCCTATGTGAACAGGCCCATACTATTTGTTGCGTCACCATGGACTTTAGAAAAACTAAGATGACGTATAGCACTCTTGTAACCGAGATTTAAATGATTGCTTGGCAACGAGCCAGAAAAGAATTTTGTTAATGCGGTCTGTGTTGTGTTCGTGTTCTTGTATGTCGAAATAAAAGATAAAAAGAACGGCTTATTCCCTCTGACAATGCATACGTTTTTAGGAGCTTAAATCTAGCTCGGCAAAGTGGCAGTCGAGAAGCACTATACAGGTAAAATACCTTGTCTCTAGTTGCTACGTAACACTATGGAACAATGCTTTGTCTACAAATATTATTTATAACATTACTCTTCCGTTTAAACGCAGAATAGTGAAACCGGAAGTATTTTAATCTGTCGTACGCAATATTAGTTTTAATATTTGATAGTTGATTTCTTTCCTAAATAACTTGTTACATTCTGCTTACATTTATCATTTAATAGATGTAATTGAAATGGATTCAAATGTGCCAACTGCTCCTAAATACGGGGACTTTTTCCAACAAAAATGCTCCAAGTATTTTGACAAATGTAGTTTTTCAACGAAATATTTCTTCTCTTCCTCACTTTTATTAACGAGAAATCAGTTTTAAAATCTCAGAAAGCCTTAAATCTTCAAGGAATTGCTCTGATGATTGCGGTAAATTTTGGGGCGATATTGCAGATATTTTGAATTCGAATTTCGATTTCAGTCGGATGAGTTATTTACCCGGGCAAACGCAGACATAATGGACAGACCCACTCTAGTAGAACCGGATGTAAAAAAATTTGTATTTGGCGCTCGTGGGATTCGACGGATACAAGTAACTTGTTTGCAGTAAAACACAATTTATAATACATGTATTAAGTGCCTATAGTAGTGCTTTTAAACATTCTTAGCAATCATCATACATTTTTATAGGTTTAGTAGAGGTATATAAAGTGTTAAATTAACGGTGAAAATTTTCTGAAATCAAAATTATGGTAAGTCGAGTACATTCTAATGTATTTAGGTGCTTATAGTTTTATTTACTTAAAAATATTTTATTTATTTTTTGCATATTGTATAGAAAATCCGACAAATCGAAATTATTTATACAAAAGTTTTCCCAAATTTTGATCTCCCTCTTTCAAATTTTGCATAATTTTGTATATATTGAAATATATATATATATGTGTGTATATATATATATATATATATATATATATATATATGTGTGTGTGTGTGTGTGTATATATTAGGGCGGAGCGTAAAAAAAAAGTTTTCGATTTTTTTTTTTGCCCTAGTGCGGAAAAGTTGTGTAGTGGTGGGTAGGTCACGTATGCAAAGTTTTGGGAAAAACAAAAAATGTCTTCCGTCTCCATTTCGGCCGTGATTTTTATCATATTTTTACCATAAAGTTAAAAATGTGTATTTCCATTGTTTTGTATGTAACTCGTCATTTTGTTCTTAAATAAAATACAGAGGTAATTCGAAACTTAACACAGAAAGGCAGCAGTGGACACACTGCGTGCAGAAAGGTAAAGAAATATTTTGGCATGTAAACATTGTCAACAACAACTTTAGAAACGATGCTTAAAACCTTCGTGAAAGACTCACGGAAATTTTTCGACATTTCTTCATGTAAGTGTGTTTCTTTTAACAAATGTTCTTGCCCAAAGCATAATAGGATTCCTGAAATGGAAAGAACTTTTCTTATAGACCAACGGGCACTTAGGCAAATGTCCATAGGCGCAGTTGACTTAAAAGAAACTGAAAGCTGAGGAAACGAGAGGATAGGAAGCAGAAAGAGACAGAAGCAGCAAGTCTTAAACGTTTCGCCATCTGTTACGCCATCTAGGCTCACATTTCCTGATCCAGATTCTAACGTGGATCCACATAACTTCGATAGTGACACAGATCACTTGAAGCCTTCCCCATCGACATCCAGGATGACTCAATCTGAAGGGAAAAAGACGTTAAGATCGAGCCGATACCCAGCAGTAGCTACAGCTTGTGACAGAACCGGAGTTTCAGATCGGGCTGGAGCCATCATTGCAAGCTCTGTTTTGGAAGATTTGGGGATGATTACCAAAAAAAGACACTTTAAATGTAATTTATAGACATAAAATAAGAAGAGAGAGGAAAAAAATTCGGAAAGAATATCAGCAAGGAAATGAAAGACAGCTGGAACCACTGAAGGGACTTTATTTTGACGGAAGGAAGGACAAAACTCTAATGCAAGAGAGCGTAGGGGGAAAGATGTACAAAATAAAACAGTCTTGGAAGAACACGTTACAATGATTAAGGAACCTGGAAGCAAGTACCTTGGAGACATAGCACTAACTTCATCATCAGCTTTGAGTATTTCTCAAATGATGCTGCAATTCATGGAGAATAAGAATATTGACATTCATCAACTAGTAGCAATAGGGTGCGATGGAACAATCGTTAATACTGGCTATAAAATCGGCGTGATTCGCCTTTCTGGGGAAGCCATTGGGGAACCCTTGCACTGGTTTATCTGCCAGTTACACGCAAATGAGTTGCCACTCCGACATTTAGTGCAGCATTTGGATGGTAGAACGAGTGACCCTAATGCATTTTCTGTTCCTACTGGGAAAGCATTGGCAAATTGTAAAAACCTCTCAGTTGTGAAATTTGTACACATTTCGAGCGAATTTCCGGAAATCGACATAAATGATCTTAGCACACACAAGCGATAGCTTTGGGATATTTGTCAAGCTGTCACAAATAGAAACTGCTCATCAAGTTTGTCACAAAAGCACCCTGGGAAAATGACTCATGCACGTTGGCTAACAACTGCAAATCGAATAAAGTGTTTATACATTAGCTCGTCAGAGCCTTCAAGCCAACTTCAAACTCTGGCAGAGTTCATCATGAAAGTGTGCCCACCTATGTGGTTTACAGTCAAATTAAATCCATATTGCACGTATGGTCCACGAAATTTGTGGCAGACAATAAACGTCTCCCGCTATCTTAAAAACGATTTAAAGACTGTGGTCGATCCCATTATCCAGAGAAATGGCTATTTCGGCCACCCGGAAGCAATAATCTTGTCAATGATCACAGACGACAGAAAGTCCATTCGAGAACTTGGAGTACGTAGGATTTTACGAGCAAGAAAGGAAAAAAAGGAAAGAATCAGACACTACAACATTCCGTCACTCAACTTCGAGGCAGTTTCATATATAGACCTTATTTATTGGCAGAAATGTAATTTGACGGAACCCCTAATTGACAGAAGATGATTTGAGAAATTTGATTTCCAGTGGAGAATCTGTAGCTTAACACCTGGGAAGCCTAAAATTTCCTTGCCGCACCCAAAGTGCTGAACGTATCGTGAAACTAGTAACAGAGGTTTCTGCGGCTGTGTGTGGAGAAAATAAGCTTGACGGTTTAGTTAGAACCCGAACAGAGTCGAGAAAAGCTATGCCACCATTTGAAACCAAATGCTAGTACCGAGTAAAACCAGAATAACTGCAAGGGCAAAGGTATGGTTGGGTGGATAGGTGGGCACGAGTGGAACTTGCAATGCAGCCACCTCCCCTTTGTGAGTTCTGGGTTTTTTTCTGAATTTTTTTTCAGAAAAAGCGAAAAGCGGCATGCAAAACAATGGAAATACACATTTTTAATTGTATGGTAAAATTCTGCTAAAATTCACAGCCGAAATGGAGACGGAAGATATTTTTTGTTTTTCCCAAAACTTTGCATACGTGACCTACCCACCAGTACACAACTTTTCCGCACTAGGGCAAAAACAAAATCGAAAACTTTTTTTTTACGCTCCGCCCTAATATATATATATATATATATATATATATATATATATATATATATATATATATATATATATATATATGTGTGTGTGTATATATATATATATATATATATATATGTGTGTATATATATATATATATATATATATACATATATATATATATATATATATATATGTATATATGTATATATATATGTATATATATATATATATATATATATATATATATATATATATATATATATATATATATATATATATATATATATATATATGACTTATACGACAAAAGATCTGACTATAATTTTAATATTGTTAAATTTCAAAATTATCTAACCTGTTTACATAAATCTGTTTTTAATAACATTATTGTAAATCAGTTAGTTCGTATAAATAGGCTATGTTCTAAAGATAATAGGATTAAGCATATTATAGACTTGAAAGCTGTGCTAACTCGTAATAATTACCCAGTTAGTCTATCCAAAAACATAATTGGTTGTTTTTGTTTTAATGAATAGTTTGTTCTGTTGCATTAATAAGTTAAACATAACAATAGGTTAAAATAAAAATAATAACTACTAAAAACAAAACTAAAAACATAAGAATAATAAAAAAATAATTAACTCATAGTAGTAACAATAAAAAAACTAAATAAATAAAGGAATAATAGTCTTAAAATATGTAACCTAAATAAGTCTGTAACTGAGTATCCACTACCTCAATGGTTGCAAGTTATATGACGTCAGTCATCTTGCGGTTACAAGTTCTTAACTTCCACTCTGACTAGCGCCAGGCTTGGTGTTCTTTGGTTAAGTACTTTTATTCAAACTTAATTCATTAATTATTCAATTCTTCTGTTAATAATGGATTGTACGGTGTCTGAGTGTGTTTATTTAATAGATCATACTCATCAGAAACAATCCATTGGTTTTTTAGACAGTATTGACACCGCTGATGAAGAAATGCTGTCAAAAACCGTAATCATACTTATCTTTACATGTTGGATGTTCCTGGCTTCATGTAGCTTTAAAGCTATTACTGGTTTTCTCTTTCATCTTATCCTTATTTATATATATATATATATATATATATATATATATATATATATATATATATATGTATATGTATATATGTATATGTATATATATATATATATATATATATATATATGTATATATATGTATATATATATATATATATATATATATATATATATATATATATATATATATATGTATATATATATATATGTATATATATATATATATATATATGTATATATATATATATATATATATATATATATATATGTATATATATATATATGTATATGTATATGTATATATATATATATATAATATATAAAAATATATATAAATAAACACATACGTGGCTGTAGAGTGCCGTTTGGAGGAAAATGATTTTCCCCACGCGATTCCATCCGTGTTTCATCTGTCGAACCTCGTCTTCTCTGTGTGTTCTCAGGTGCTGCTGGGTCACGTGACCGAGGCATGGGGGTCGAGCGTACCCGGGATGGACACCTGCGAGCCAACGCCGACTACCGGCAAAGGCTGTGACGTCCACGGATTCTGAAGACAGAGATAAAAATAGAACTGTTCCTGTAGACATATGCGCCCCGCCCTTCCTTTCTGGTCTTTTGTAAAAACAATTTAGCTAATCACTCATTGGCGGCTCCAAGGGGGGGGGTGCAATAAGGGCAATTGCCCCTCCCAAAAAAGCCCGGCGTATTTTGTTTTCATAGCCTAAAATTATATAATCGTAGACACAATACTAAATGAGTCTAAATTTAAAATGAGACGATGTTTATTTCTTATCTATCTATCTATCAATTGCCCCCCCCCCCCAAAAAAAAAAAAAAAAAAAAAAAAAAACTAAAAAAACTCTGGGCTGGAGCCGCCCCTGTAATCCCTCAAAGAAAATCGAATATTCGAGGCTGGGTTTCAAAGCAAAATTCACGCCAGAATATCCCTTTTTGCCTGCATCTCAAAGTGTGTCGGAATTACAAGGTAAAGTAACCGGACAATTTTTTTATAAATAACAAAAATATGACTCACCTTCACATAAATTGATCTCCTTCAAAATAATCGCCAAAGGAGTCGATACAACTTTCCCGACGCTTCTCCGAGTCGTCGGAACTGACCGTTCGCAAAATGCGCGTCACATTTGATTGAATATCCGAGACGTTTTCGAATCTGTGTCCTTTCGTGGATTTTACATTTCTTGTTTTCAAAGTACTTATTCACCACGAATTTGTTCCTGAAAATCAAACAATGAATCATTGTTTTTACAAAGAGATTCTTTTTCGATTAAAAAACGGGATAAAGTGAAGTTAGGAAGGAACTGTTTTGATTGTGGGCAACGGTTTCTTTAACGCGATAATGCTAGTCCCCATACGGCAATTTCAGTACAACAATACCTCGATAAGGATTCAGTTACAGTGTTGAATCACCCACCACATTCTCCCGACCTAAAGACAGCTGATTTCCCCCCTTTTTCCGAAGCTTAAGATGGCCACGAAAGGACAGAGATTCGAAAGCGTCTCGGATATTAAATCGAATGTTACGCGTATTTTTGCGAACGGTCAGTTCCGACGCCTATAAACAGTGTTCCGACGACTCGGAGAAACGTCGGAAAAATGGTATCGACTCCTTTGGCGATTATTTTGAGGGGGATAAATTTATTTGAAGGCGAGTCATATTTTTCTTATTAATAAAAAAATTGTCCGGTTACTTTACGGGCGCACCAAGTATTTTTCGATACCTGAACAGAGCACCGCTCGACGTAGAAAAAAGAGAGCGGGATTTATTATTATTATTCCTTTTAGCGAGCAGTGTCGTGATTGTATTTCGATTTATAAATGTTCTGTTGTGTTGTAAAAAGTCGATTCTATTGGAAACAAAGTGTTTTATTTCTATAATAAATCTGAATTGTTGTCGATGGGTGTCTCATTCTCCTTCGGCTTGGACAGAAACCAGTTTCCACAAAATCACTTTTATTGGTCCCGGCACTCATCGGCTCGAAAGCTCAAACCCTACGGAATAAAGAACATTATATATATATTTAAATATGGATTATATATATATATATATATATATATATATATATATATATATATACATATATATATATATATATATATATATATATATATATGTATGTATATATATATACATATATATATATAAATATATGTATATATATACATATTTATATACATATATATATACATATATATATACATATATATATATATATATATATATATACACTCATGGACAAAAAAATTAGCGCAACAAGAAGGAGTCGTCAAAATGAAACGAAATTTTACATACGTAATGACTACTTTGATATAAGTAAATGATAAGAAAATCAAAGAAAAAGGATAATTTATTTCAGAGAAAAAGGCAAAAGAACGGAGGAGTTAATACTCCGTTGGACCCCCTCTAGCGCGAATGCAGGATGCGATACGATCGGGCATTGTGTCATACAAGTTCTGTATGATGTCTTGAGACATTTCGTTCCATATTTGCTGTAACCTTGCCTCTAGTTCGTTCAAACTCGTGGGATGCCCAACTCGTCGTCCCAAATGATCCCAGATATGCTCGACTGGAGACAAATCTGGGGATCGGGCAGGCCAAGGAAGGGTGGTAACAGTGCGGAGACAGTCTTGTGACGCCCTTGCCGTATGAGGCCGAGCATTGTCTTGTTGAAAAATGGCTCCTGGGAGCCGTTGCATGAGTGGCAACACATGTGGTTGCAGGATTTCATGAACATACCGCTGGGCTGTCATGGTGCCACGGAACAATACTAGGGGTGACCGTGTATTGTAGGCAATGGCACCCCATACCATCACACCAGCTGTGGGAGCGATGTGTCGCTGTACAGAAAAGGCAGGATTGAAGCGTTCACCACGGGCTCTCCACACACGAACACGATTGTCATCACTGCCGAGATTGAATCTGGATTCGTCGCTGAAGACGACCTGGTTCCATTCCGCTGCAGTCCAGTTTCCTCGTGCGCGGCAAAACTCTAAACGGAGGCGTCGATGGGTGGGCGTCAAGGGCAGCACACGTAATGGGCGCCGTGATACCAACAGTCCTTCAGCCAGGCGCCTTCGTATGGTTCGAGAAGACACAGAGGCCCCTAGTGAAGGTGCTACCTGTGCCTGGATGGCGGCCGATGAAGCAGTTGGCCGTACGCGTGCATTTCTTACGATGTGGCGGTTTTCTCGACGACTGGTCTGTCGAGGGTGTCCTGAGCCTGGTCTTCGTGTACATGACATCTCTCGGGTCCACTGGTCCCAACACCTCCTCACAACACAATCAGAGCGGCCTAATTGACGAGCTACTCGCCTAGCTGACCACCCAGCTTCCATCATCCCGACGATTCTCCCCCTCTCAAACTGCGACAACTGCTTATATTGTCTTCGAACACGGCGTAATGGCATGTCTATCTGAGCTCTTCCTTTGTAAATGATTCAGCACACTCAAACAAGCTTTGGTTACCTGTGTTATACTCCACAGAGTACGATGTTCAACGCCCTCTACCGGCTATACGTAATGCGCAATCACGCTGCATTTCTAATCATTTGCATATCTCTCCGACATGTACCTTCATTGCAAGTTTCGTTACGATCCCGCAATTATTTCTTGGTGCTCTAATTTTTTTGTCCATGAGTGTACATATCGTATGTTAACTCTGTTTCGCGAACTTAGGAGAAAAAACCTGTAGAAAACTTAAAACTTCTTCCCATTTTATGATCCTCAAACAATTAATATATTTAGATCAACAGAAGGCTTCCAAACACTGGCCATGCGACAAACTTAATTTTTCTTTCTTTTTCTTCCTTTTATTTCAAATTTTATTAAGTTCTATTAGTTTGAGCGCCATTGTCTAAAATTGTTTAAAGCAGTGGTTCTCAACCTTTTTAGACTCACGATTTCACTAAACGTAAGAAAAAAACACCTAGTAATCCCCCCCGTTACCCCCAGACCAACTCTCAAACTACCACAGATCACCCCTGAGAATAAACCGCTTTTCCCCCGCGTATCGAATTTGAAGGGTTGTGGTAAAGGGGCTGTATCCACATTTAAGAGGTGCGCTTAGGGACACAAAAATCATTAAAAAATTAGTTTAGGCGGTTTGTTTGTTTTGTGAGTGGACTGACCGACTTCCTGCCTGGCCTTGAGGCTGCTGGAGGGCGTCCGGCAGAGGATCCTGCGCAGGTCGCGCCGCTGCGGCCTGCGCGACAGCACGTAGACGATGGGGTCCAGGATGAAGTGCAGCGCCGTCAGCGCGTCGGCCAACCGGAAGAAGGCGTGGCCGCGCAGGGACGGGTTGGCCTGCGCAACCAGGATCGTCACCTGCGTCGATCAGAAATGTACACATTACTACAAAAGTGCACACAGAAGCGTAAACTGAAAAACGGATATTATTAGATTAATTTCTAGCACATATATATATATATATACATATATATAATATATATATATACATATATGTATAACATATATATATATGTATATAATATATATATATATATATATATATATATATATATATATATATATATATATATATATATATATATATAGTGTATATACACAGGGTGATTAAAATTAAAGTTTAAGTTTCAAAAAGCTATAAAAAAAGAGCCACTGATGAGAATGACGTCAAATTTGAACGGCATGTTATTGAAGAAGACGGAAAGCGTATGGCAGAAGAAAAAATTTAGTTTCAAAAGTTAGCAACAGATGGCGCTGTAAGCGGCAGAAGATGTAAATTAAAATACCTGTCATGCGCACGACACATTTCAGTGTTATAAAACCGTCAGGTACACGGCTGTTCCTCATTTCGCGTCTCAGGCGTTCGCCATGCGTGTCTCACTGCAGGACCGCGCTCTGCTGGTAAAGCTGTATTACAAGAACGATGATTGTGCAAGAGTAGCTCTGCAAAACTTCAGGACACTGAAGGGTATAAAAGAAGGCGTCGGTCCAATGAGTGTCGTGGGTCTGAAGAAAATGATGCAAAAATTCAAAACGACAGGTTCGTTTGATGTGCAATCTGGTAGAGGGAGAAAACGAGTGCATTCGACGGTAGTTGAAGAAGTGACCACAGCATTACAGGAGGGGTTGGCCGGTGGTGTGCAACCGTGCAGTGCACGAGGAATTGCCCGAACGTTGCACAGGCCTACGAGCACGGTGCTGAAAATTGTACGAAACATCCGGCAATGCTACCCGTACAAAATTGGTCATGTGCAGGAGTTGCATCCGTCTGACCTGCCAGCAAGGGAGACGCTTGCGTTAGAATTTCTTGGTCGCATGGAAGTGGATAATGAATGGCCGTGGAAAATTTTGTGGACAGATGAAGGCCTTTTCCATCTGACAGGGTACGTCAATACCCAGAATTGTCGAATATGGGCAACAGAGAATCCACTGGCAACGCACCCCGTACCACTTCATCCTGAAAAGGTGACGGTGTGGTGTGGCTTTACGGCATCATTCATCCTACAGCCATATTTTTTCTCCGTGTGACTTCTGGCTGTGGGGTTATCTCAAAGATGTTGTGTTCCGTGCTCCAATTGCAAATTTAGCGGAATTAAAGGCACGCATTTCGCAACACATTCCGAACATCACCCCGATCCGTTGTGGAACATGCTGTTTGTCGATTTCAACTTGTTGCACACAACGGTGGACACCATATTGAACACGCTTTGCGCCAGTCTCGCGACATTTCCGAACTTCTTTGATGAATGGTTCTTATGCGGTATGTCGCCGCAGAACTCTTGAAACCGATTTGTCCCTTTCGATCAGTCGTGCAAATAAAATTACTCAACAATTCTAATTTGTCAATGCGTTTTAATGTGTAACTTACACCTTAGCCGTTGTTTTACGAATCATTTCTCATTTCTCGTCGTGATTTTGCCGCTTACGGCGCAAGAGATTTTTGATCTCTCTTACGGCGCAATTGAAGGTTGTTCGTCGGTAAGCCTTATTAGGGGCCTTTTACGAGTAAAATATTCCCTTTTAAGCCTCATTAAGCCTTTTTACGAGTAAGCCTTATTAGGGGCCTTTTACGAGTAAAATATTCCCTTTTAAGCCTCATTAAGCCTTTTTACGAGTAAGCCTTATTAGGGGCCTTTTACGAGTAAAATATTCCTTTTTAAGCCTCATGAAGCCTTTTTACGAGTAAGCCTTATTAGGGGCCTTTTACGAGTAAAATATTCCCTTTAAAGCCTCATTCAGCCTTTTTACGAGTAAGCCTTATTAGGGGCCTTTTACGAGTAAAATATTCCCTTTAAAGCCTCATTCAGCCTTTTTACGAGTAAGCCTTATTAGGGGCCTTTTACGAGTAAAATATTCCCTTTTAAGCCTCATTAAGCCTCTTTACGAGTAAGCCTTATTAGGGGCCTTTTACGAGTAAAATATTCCTTTTTAAGCCTCATTAAGCCTTTTTACGAGTAAGCCTTATTAGGGGCCTTTTACGAGTAAAATATTCCTTTTTAAGCCTCATTCAGCCTTTTTACGAGTAAGCCTTATTAGGGGCCTTTTACGAGTAAAATATTCCCTTTAAAGCCTCATTAAGCCTTTTTACGAGTAAACCTTATTAGGGGCCTTTTACGAGTAAAATATTCCCTTTTAAGCCTCATTAAGCCTTTTTACGAGTAAGCCTTATTAGGGGCCTTTTACGAGTAAAATATTCCTTTTTAAGCCTCATTAAGCCTTTTTACGAGTAAGCCTTATTAGGGGCCTTTTACGAGTAAAATATTCCCTTTTAAGCCTCATTAAGCCTTTTTGCGAGTAAGCCTTATTAGGGGCCTTTTACGAGTAAA
>CAJRAI020000287.1:172500-192662 GCA_907164885.2 Dolomedes plantarius
CAAAGGACTAAATTAACAGAGAAATTAAACTGCGATTATACTGTTATTATCTTTAGGAAACATCGGCGTAAGAATACATGTAAGCTATTGCACACGTGGGAAGTAGTTATTTTTGCAGTTAAGTTGAGAAATCGAATCGCGATGCGAAATTCGAATGAGGTAATCGATTCTATTATTGGAAAATGTAAATATATTTAGCTATTGTAGATATTAACAGTATAATCGCTTTAAGCATACAATATGTATCTGGAAAATAGTTATTTGAAATTAATATTAATACAGCTAGCAATTCATCGTTTAAAGATGATATTAATTAAGTTAAGTTAATAGCGGTTATCATTAAGTCTTTAAATTCTTGAGCAATAAATTTTACATAGTGGCATTATGCCACAGCCACAGACGATGAACATCGCAAACTCGTCGGCGATTTGATTCAAAATGACCGGCGAATCACTCATAAGCGCATCGCAGCAAACCATAATGGAGTATCCGAGGAATGTGTCTGCTTCGTTATAGAACGATTGGGATACCGTAAAATCTGTGCTCGATGGGTAGCACGCCGTCTCACAGGCGAGAACAGCGTCGGACTGGAGAGGCTGTGCGAAGTTTGAACCGATTCCACACCCTCCTCATTCCCCCGATCTTGCGCCTTGCAACTTTTATTTTTTTTCCCTCTACTCAAGAGAGACCTCAAGGGTAATCATTACACCTCGCACGGTGTGGCGAAGGCAGCTGTCAAGTCGTGGATTCGAGAAAAGTCGGAAGAATGTTTCAGTGACGGAATGAGGAAACTTGTTACACGTTGGGAGAAATGTGTTAGCCTTAACGGTGACTATGTTGAAAAATAAATAGATGATTTTCAAGCTGAAGAATTGTACTTTAATGTTCTTTTTGCCAGATCCCGCTATTTCTTTTTTGTTCGCGCTCTGCGAGCATGTGTGCATCACTTTTCAGCCTACCCTCGTACTTCGTGTGGGTCCATTTTGAAATTGATTTTTAAATAATAAAAAAAAGTCTTGGCTGGTCAAAAACTATTTTCCAACGTCGACAAAAAGGACTCGACTAAGTCCGATGTCATCGTGTAAAACAGTCAAAGTGTCCGCTGAGGGTAAGACGAGCCGCCTCTCAGGTACGACGCGCTAATTGGGATGTTTCATTTTTTTGAGTCGGGGTGGTGGTGGGGGTGCGCGGATAATGGAGCGCAATTATCGCGTTCCCGTCGTGGAAAGGTGATTATTTCGTCATTCTTTTTCCGTTCACGTTTCGGCGTTCTTCCATATATATAATTATATAAATTAACTATTTCCTTTCTATTATTGTTGTGACTGACTCCGTGTACGTTAAAACGTATTATTTTTTCTACAAAAAAAATATAATAATTAATGATTAATGTTATAACTAGTTTTTATCCTTATGTGAATAGAAAAATATTTTATATTGTAACTTTTTATGTCAAATAATAAATAAATAAGGACTTAATTTTTTTTGGTTATATTTCTATATAATGCACCAAATTGATAAAACTATATCTAACTATAATAATTTCGTAAAAGTCGCATTTATAGGTTCGTCAACTTATGCGGCCTCCTTTATTACTACCTAATTTACATGTGGCCTCTAATGGTAAAAAGATTCCCCACCTCTGCCCTAGACCAAACTCCAGGGCGCCTCCCTCCCAAGCCAAGACAAAAGCTGGAGGACAGCAGGAACCGCTCAGGTCGGCTGACTGTGATCCATTGCTGATAAGAACAGAAATGTCGAATAGTCGGAGAATTCGGAATGAGTTTCCGAAAATAGGATACTTCAGGGGCTAAAAAATTTAGGAACACCAACGACGAACAAATAATGGGAGTGGTACGATTATGCGAAACCAGGCTATACAGGAGAGAATAAAAATACGAGACCGTGCATCTCAAATGTTCTGCTCATTGTTTAATTAGAGCGTCATTCTAGCTCAATCCAAATATTAATATTTCAGGTTCAGCTATTATGTAAAAACGATCGATCCGATAAATTAATACATAAGTTGCGATATTCTGAACGAATATTGCGGGAAAACGATGGATCGAGGAACGATCCATGCGGTCTGTTTTTGCTTGTTTTATATGGAATTTATTCGGGAATGGATGAAATAAACGATACATACGGGAGAACGATCGATCGAGATTCCACTGTATATGCACATATATATATATATGTATGTATATATATATATGTACACTGCTGGCCACTGTAAATGCAACACCCTGAAGGAAACATGCAAATAACATGAAATTTACAACATGCATTAGCGGAGGTGAGATATGCAAATGATTAGAATTCCGGCGCAGACGCACATCACGCGCGCCTGTGGCGCCACTTCAAAACGCTATTTAAGGCTTGGAGATTTCGACGATTTCAAGTTCGGCAATTGTGTTTTTCTTGTGGTTTTTTCAAAAAAACGATCAATTATGCCTCGTCGGAAACAGCGATCATCTTTTGATCAAGTATCCGAGTTCGACAGAGGAAGGATAGTGGCCTACCGTGATTGTGGATTATGTTTCAGGGAAATCGGTAGTCGTGTTGGACGAAACCAAACAACTATAATGCGGATATGTGATCGTTGGATGCAGGAGGGTACGACGGACCGGCGTGTTCGATCGCATCCACCTCAGCGCATCACTTCACGTGATGACAGGCAAATTGTGCGCATGGCAGTGACGGATCGCTCAGTCACATCACGAACCATAGCACAGCACATGCAGTCTGTAACGCATCATCCAGTGTTATGGTATGGGGCGGCATTGGATATCACTCTCGCACACCTCTAGTACGCATTGCCGGTACTTTAAACAGCCAGCGCTACATTTCCGAGGTGTTGGAGCCAGTTTTCCTTCCTTACCTTCAGGGCTTGCCCACAGCCATATTTCAACAGCATAATGCGCGACCACACGTGGCACGCATTGTCCAACGGTTCTTCGTCAATCGCCAGATTGAATTGCTTCCCTGGCCGCCTCGCTCTCCGGATCTTTCGCCGATAGAAAACATGTGGTCCATGGTTGCTCTACGATTGACCCAGATTCCATCCCCAGCTGCCACAGCAGATCAACTTTGGCAACGTGTGGAAGCTGCTTAGTCTGCTGTACCCCAAGAACTCATCCAAAGTCTCTTTGAATCAATGCCGAGGCGTGTGGCAGCGGTGATCTCCAACAATGGCGGCTACTCTGGCTACTGATTTTGGCAGGAACCACACTTCACAGAAGTCTATAAATTTAATCATTTGATACTTGGTCAACATGTTATCTACAAAATAAATTTTGTTGTGATATCTCTTGTCTTTCTTGGTGTTGCAATTTGGGTGGCCAGCAGTGTATATATATATATATATATATATATATATATATATATATTACTCTATGGGGTACTTGTGTATTATCCCGTCGACCGATTTCGCCAAACAAAAGTTGTCGCCAAACGATATGATTGAGCGTCAAGAATGGATAAGCATGACGTCACAACACGTAGCGATGTCGACCAAGGAGCTAGTCTAATCGGGAATCCCTCATGACGTCACATGCACATTATTTCTCACCTAGAACACCATATTTTTGCTTAAAAATAAGAGATTTATTTTATCGTCTGCCTTGGTTTTGAATTCATATTTTGTTGCTGCTATCGTGGCAGCATATAAAATATCTCCGTGGATACAAGCGATTAACAGATTATAAGTTCCAAATTCTATTTCCCTATTTTTTCCATCGCATTAAAAAAATGATTAAAATTTGGGATCTGCCTTCTACGGAACAGCATGCATTGGAATATTTTCAAATTCATTTACAGTTGGTCTAAAGAATTAACATCCATTGAATGGGGGAAAGTGCAGTTGGATTTGGCCAAGAAGACAGTGATTAATTGGAACAACTACCTCAGAGAAGTTTACACAAATAGCCTTCTACTTAGAGCTTCAAGAAAGAGGAGTTGAAGGGACAAACAAAATCGTAGATATCGACGAAAGCCTTTTTACGAAGCGCAAAAATCAAGCGGGTAGAATACTTCCAGAGCAATGGATATTTGGTGGACTGTGCAGAAAGACCAACGAATGCTTCATTGTAAGAGTTCCAATGAAGCACTCGCAATAAAAGCAAATATCGAAGATGGAACTACAATTTTTTTCAGATTCTTGGAAGGCGTTGGAGAAGTCCCATATAGTGTGCCGGAAATTTGGCGATTTTTTTGGGCGATAAATATTTCAATATAGCGTATTCTCATTCGTTTCTGTTGTGATGTTTTTCACGTGGTATATCTAAAGGCCAATCAATTTAATTTTAATCACGTGGTAATTTCAAATGTTATCAATTCTATAGTATTGTTGAACGGACATTTCGACGGCGTATGGAGGGATTGCAGGTGAGTCTCTTTGCTTCTGCCAATTTATGATTTTTTTCTCTATTCATCCATATTTAATTTTTCCATTTTCAAAAGTGATTTTAAAAGTTTATCACAGTAATGTGATTATTTAAAAATAGAGGAATGGTGTTTGCGGATATTTTCATTATAAGCCATTTTGGTACTTTTCCGTTAGCTGGGTACCAGCAAAAAACCGCCAAGTTACGCCAACTTTTAAGAAATGCCTGATGTTGACGAGAAAAGAATATTTGATCATGGAGGACATTTATTTTTATTACATTTCATTCACACTAATAAATTGAGGAACAGATGTAGTATACGCAACTGGCCATCGCCAATTTGGCGCCAAAATCCAGTTCGGAGACCTGTTAGGCTTAAACTGCGAAATGTAAACAATAAATTGGAAAACAAACTTACTGCTGGCTTTATGAAACTCGTAGGTGCACACGGGATCTTCGCTTCGCTCAGATACCCTTGCTTCACTCCGCTACGCATCCGTCCTAAAACATTACAGAAAATCCCCAGCCGCTGGCTTCGCTACATACCGCTGGCTGTTGTACAGTAAAAAAAAGCTTCCGCTGGCTGTAACGGTCAGTAAAACGAAGCTTATCGCAAAACAAAAATTTTAAAATACCATCCGATCTTAAAATCCTCCCTGCCAGAATATAAAAACCGCCAAACAACCATCAGATTTGGCGAAAAATCACCCCTTTTCGTTTGTTGCGTATACTACATGTGTACCTAAATGGAAACATATATAAAAATAATAATAATAAAATAAATTAAAAAAAATCAATTTACACAGCAGGCATTAATTGTAAATTTCGTTTACAATTGCTGAAAATAAATTTGTCTTACCATGCAAACGTCACCACATAAATTCAATTAAATAAGATTCTAAAATAAATTCGCCCGAACATTTAGGCTTAACCTTAACTGGGCCAACTTTTAGGCTTGGCGGTTTTTGTCTGGTACCCAGCTAACGGAAAAGTACCGAAATGGTATGTATCGCGCATTTCTTCCAAAATCCCTTCAGATCATGTAAAGAATCGCCCGCTTATTTGGCGCTTTTTACGAGATTCATAAGCGCGCCAACTGTGGTATCCAAGCCGATTTCGAATAGTTTTTTTACAATTAAGGTAAGTGAAACAATAGTTTACTATAGTTTCTTCCAATGGTTTTTTACATTAATGTAAGTGAAAGTATTTTAATTTTTCAGTGTTTTGTAACGATTTTAAGTTTTAAAAATTACTGTTTTTTTCAACTATTTTCAGTTAAAAAAAATTTTTTTAAAGTTTAAAAAGCATTTTTTAAACTGCTTTTTTGTATTTATTTTAGTTTCTTCTTTTAGATGTCGCGCTCTTGCGTAGTGTCTTCTAGAGCAGTGCTCCGCAACCGCTGTGCCGAGGCACACTAGTGTGCCGCGAGGTGATTTTGACTGTGCCGCGGTGATTTTATCGATTATGATAATAAAAAAATTAACCACCGCATTAAATAGAAATTTTTCTAAGTAAAATATTCGGAACTGATGTATTACACGCACCTCCCTTGGCGACAATTTGGCGACAAAATTTTTTTTGACTCCAAATACTCGTCAAAAAAATTTTGTCGCCAAAACAGACCTACGCGGACATTTTACACTTAAAATAACAAATATACACAAAATATCAATAACAACTCAAATATAAAAATAAATTGAAAACAAACTTACCAATGGCAGTAATAAACTTTCAAAAACATGTCACAAAACCACAACAGCTACTTTAAAACATACACAAATATATCTAAAACGGCTGTATTAAAATTCAAAACCTAAACAGAAATGCTCAACCGCTACTTTAAAACACGCAAAAATATCTAAAAACAGCTGTATTAAACTTCAAAACCTCAGCAGAAATACTCAACCACTTATTTAAAACATACGCAAATATATCTAAAAACGGCTATATTAAAATTCAAAACCTAAACAGAAATGCTCAACCGCTACTTTAAAACACGCAAAAATATCTAGAAACAGCTGTATTAAACTTCAAAACCTCAGCAGAAATACTTAACCACTTATTTAAAACATACGCAAATATATCTAAAAACGGCTATATTAAAATTCAAAACCTAAACAGAAATGCTCAACCGCTACTTTAAAACATACGCAAATATATCAAAAAACGAAGACATTAAAGTTCCATAAACATTACACATATCCGCAACATCTATTTAAAACATACGCAGATATATCAAAAAACGAAGACATTAAACTTCCAAAAACATTACAGAAATCCTAAACCGCTACTATGAAACGCCAACAAAAATATCGAACACCGGTATATTAAACTTCCAAAAACACTACACAATACCACAACACCTATTCAGGGTTGCAACAAAAAACAAACATCACGCCAAATCGCATGGCTGCCAGACCAAACAAAAAAATCGCTAAAAATAAAAAAAATCGCCAAACATAAAAAAATCGCCAAATTGAAAAAGGTGCGTGAAACACATCTGTACCAAATAGTCCCCTAACTTTTTGTTAATATGTCATTTTTCTGGGTCGAAATTATACACAAAACAAGAACACGTCGTTAGCCATACATTGTATGTATGCTCGAGCGTCCTATTTCTGGATTTCAGTTAAGAAAGAATATCCACAAATTTCTGACAAGGCCATTGCAATTTTGCTCCCATTTTCTACGACATACTTATGCGAACAAAGTTTTTCGACGCTGGTTCTAATTGAAAATGACAAACGATCCTATTTAAAGGACCTTGACCACGAGCTGTAGCTCTTTCTATTATAGAGCCAAATATAAAACGCACATTTATCAAAACAATCTCAAATATCTCATTAATAAATTAGTTATGTTTAAATTAACTTTGATATATTAGGCTTCAGTAAAGACCAAAAAACCAATTTTAATATAAAAATTTAAACAGAAATTTTCTTTACTCGTAAACTATAATTTTATATTTTTGTTGGTGTACAGTTCAAAATGATTTATATAAAACTTAAATGATTATAATTATCTTGATACATAGAGCTATTTTGTTGTGTTTTTGTATCTAATAAAAACATATACGTATTTACTGCAATTTATATATTTGAAAGCATTTTCTTGTGGCGTGCCGCGGAATTATAGAAAAAAAGACGTTGTTGTGCCGTGGAAGGTAAAAGGTTGCGGAAATCTGTTCTAGAGATGTTGCAACTCCGGGAGACAAGACGCGCCAAGTTGGCGATTTTGAAAATCGCGCCAAGCAGTGGGCGATTCTTCACTTTCTCCATCCCTTCTATAATTGTTTCTTCAAAGCGTGGCCTTCTGGTAAGTTATAAAATTTAATTTGTTTTGTTTTTAGGTATCCGACTACCTTTAAAATGTTGATTTTGACCAACGTTCCGAAAGTGTTTTCATTCCTTTTTCTTAAAGATTGTAAATTTCTGTTTCTAAATCTGCTTTTATTTTTTCTGTACGATCATTAAAAATGAAATGAGAACGATTTAAATATCAGCAGAAGCTACAAATTTCAATGCAGGTTGAAAACTTTAATTGTGTTTTGCGAACAACTCATTTTTAACTAAAAATTTAAACTACTATTGTGATAACTCATAATCTAAACATACAGGGTGTAACGAAACTCTTGGGCAAAACTTTAAGGGGTGATAGTACACATCAAGACAAACAATATTATATAGGAAACTTAGGGTCCCAAACGTCTTCCAAAGGAGATAGACGCCATTAAAGTTTAGGGTCCGAAATTTCAAATGATCATAAAAAAACGGGAAAATTTGTCGATTCGTTTGCTGTTTTCGCTTAAATTATTCTTTATGTCAAGATTTTCTGGAAAATAAATTTTAAAGATAAAGTTAAAAAAATGCCGATAGAGAGCGCTTTAGACTTTATAGTAACAAACAACTATTTTTTACTGTTATTTTTTGTATCAGATTAAATGCTTTCAAAAGCTTAGACTTAAACTTAAATTTTGAGTGCAAAATCTGAATCGTTGGGGGTGGTTATGTCGCGAAAACTCAACAGTGTTCAGGAGGTGAAATTTGAACCCCCCCCTCCTCCCGTGTACGCAGTTCAGTTATTCACGATTTTGGATGCTCGGTCGTAGACCAGGCAGCAATTATTACCCACTAAACGTAAAATAAACGAGAGAGGGATGACAAAAATGTGTGGGCCGGAATTATCCACGATCATTTGATCGGGCCATATCTTCTGCCAAGGCGCCTGGACGGCGGAATGTATCTGGTATTCCTACAAGAGGTGCTTCCAGTTCTGCTGCAAAGTGTTCCAGCCAACATAAAGGCTCGTATGTGGTTCCAACATGATGGAGCGCCTGCACATTTCAGCGCAAATGTGAGAAGTGCATTGGATACAGCATATCCAGGGTGATGGATTGGACGGGGTGTCCGGTAAATTGGTCGGCACGCTCGCCTGACCTCTCGTGTTTAGACTTCTTCCTCTGGGGCCATATGAAGAGTCTCGTTTACGCAAGCCCTGTCGACTCCAACGAGAAACTGGTTGCGAGAATTGTCGTCGTAGCAGGCGATATCCGGGAGATGCCCGGGGTATTTGCTAATGTTCGAAAGTCCCTCCGCCGGCGGTGTGAGGCCTGCATCCTTGCTGGTGGGCGCTCTTTCGAGCAGTTTTTGTGATTCCACAAGAAAATCATGCGTGTACCATTTTCTACGTGTCATCATTCATACAACCTTCATTCATGCGCACGACGTGCGTACATCAAATTTTTTTTTTATTTCGAGAGGAGAAATTGCTCATGTCTAGTATTATGAATAAATTTTTTAATTTTGTCATCCCTCTCTAGTTTATTTTACGTCTAGGAGGTAGTAGTTGCTGCCTGGTCTACGATACAAAGTCCTACGACACCAAGATCGGGAATAACTGAACTCTGTTCAGGAGGGAGGGAGTTTCAAATTTCAACTCCTGAACACAATTCCGTTTGCGCTACTTAACCACCCCCAACGAATCAGATTTTGAGCTCAAAATTTAAGTTTAAGGCTAAGCTTTTGAAAGCATTTAATGTGATAAAAAAAATAACGGTAAAAAATAGTTGTTCGTTACTCCAAAGTCTAAAGCGCCCTCTATCGACATTTTTTTTAACGTTATCTTTACATTTATTTTTCAAGAAAAAACTGACAAAAAGAATAATTTTAGCTAAAACCGCTAACGAATTGACCCGTTTTTCCGTTTTTTATAATCATTTGAAATTTTGGACCCTAAACTTTAATGGCGTCTATCTCCTTTGGAAGACGTTTGGGACCCTAAGTTTCTTATATAATATTGTTTGTCTTGATGTGTACTATCACCCCTTAAAGTTTTGCCCAAGAGTTTCGTTACACCCTGTATATGTCTGAAATTTTTCACGTATGTTTTTCAAAATGTGAAGAATGTAATGCTCTACAGATTTGGTTCTAGATATTTCATTTGTTGATTTATAGCTGTATTTAAAGAAAATCGCACGAGAAATTACTAAAGAGCAGCTAAACATGTATTACTAAAGAGCTTACATGTATTACTAAAGAGCAGCTTACATGTAAAAGTAAGTACTTAACATGTAAGTTACTTACTTTTACATGTAATTGCATATAATGATCTGTATTTTTTTTTTTTCATTTGACGATATCGATTAGCATTTAGTTCATTACACTCAGAAGATATATACGCACAAATGACAATAAGAAATTGTTACATGCATAATTTTTTAGAGAGCCGTTTTTGTAAAAATTTGCTAAATTTCGACCTAAACTCATCAATTTTGTAAAAAGGTGCTGAGTGTTCCGTGCTTGGCGGAACTCAGAAACCGCGCCAAGCGGCACAGGATGCGGAACTCTTCGCGAAGGCAGAGATCATGTTTTAATTGTTTCTTAAAACTGATGAGTTAAGAACTGCAGGATTTGAACATTTCAAAGTTAATCCTCGCTATAACCTAGTTGGTCCAAGTACAGGTGCGCATGCGCAAAACGTTGAGAGACTGCGGGGTTCGGCCAAATGGAGGAATAAAAGGAACCACGCGACAACACTTACATTCGTATTTAGGCGAATTTATGTGGCGTTGGTTTAACAAAGGTGATTCATTTGTTTGTACTTTGAATGCCATTAAGGATTTTTGGCAGCCGAAATGATTAGCGGAAGCTTGTCGAGATCTGCGCTGGACTGAATGTATTCTCCTAAACTGTATTAAATTAATGGTCGTAGTACTTAACCGGTCCCGATTTAGTACTTCAGCCAAATTCTATTTATTATTATTTACTACTAGCTGGTACCCGTCAAAACATGACGGCTAGATAGTAAATAAATACACAAATTATACTCCACACATCACTGCCAAATGTTGAAAATCATAATAATGCGCAGAAACAAATTAATGCCTCGTGCTTAGTGAGTATCTGAAGCCATATTTAAAAATGTCACTGAGCATGCGCAGAAATTTTTTTTAATTGTAAATGATCGCTAATTAAAAAGCGCGAAATAAACAATTTCCATCAGGTCCAGTGTAATGAAGCGCTTTCAAAAAAAAAAAAATTAAAATTAATATTTTAAGAGAAAATAAAAAGTTTGAAAGCTTGATTCATTACATTTTGTGTGTAAGGTCGGTAACGACTTTCATGCCGACGTAATTATAGAGCAAAGCGTTTGTCGGCAACATTAGCCAATTTACGAAAGTTTTATGAGTCTAGCGTATGTGGGGTCTGTGATTCCAGACGCAGATAAGCTGTGGACGCACCACTTGTGACATTATGCGACAATGACACTTTGGTGGAGATCGATAGCGGGGTTCGTCGGTAGACCACGAGGGTTAGCGGTTTGTCTTGCGGGTGGTCGGTCAGCTGTTTGGATTATTGCGTAAGAGGGGCGTTTTTGATCAAGAATGAGGGCAGCAAATGAGAGGCTTGTAGGTTTGGGACTTGACAAATAAAAAAGTCGAGAGTTTCCCGAATGGCTAGTGAAGTGATTCCGGAGGCGGGAACTGTGAGAGAATTAAAATAATTGAAGTGAGTTTTTTGGGGGAAGTAAAAAATAGTCAGTCAGTCGGAGTCTAGGAGGCTTTCCCTGGGGTCGGCTGAAAAATAACCTGTCCCTGTTTGTTGGCCCCAAGAGTCCGGTGGAATATTCCCGGATCAAAAATAAAATGAAGGGGGTTTGATGCGACGGAGCTCGGTGGATCCTTTCCCGAGAAAGAAAGCACGCGTGGAGAAACGAGTGATAGCTGAGCCCGAATCCGAAATAAAGAGAGGGGTAGCAGAGAAGATTGCATCCAGTACGCCTACAGTTAAAGCTAACCCCAGCGTGGAGGAGACACCCATCAAACTAAAGAGAAACTCCAGAGTGCAAACTGACGTCACGGAAAGAGTCCCTACCAGTGTTATCACAGAACCCGAAAGTCGCTCTCAGCTGAAAGACGTGGGTGTTTTTATTTGATTTTGTTTAGTTCAGATCCCGCGTTTGCCTTGGTGATAGTCAGTGTGAGTGAGTAGGAGTAATTTATATAAGAGTTAGAGTTGAATAAGTATTTTGAGTTTTGGTTATTCGTCGTGCGCTCCCTATTATCCTCGTCAAGTAAATTTTGAATGTTAATATTGGATATAATGATAAGTTGATTTTGGTATATGGATAAGTGTGCCTATAAAAGGTGTGATTAAAATAATATGTACAAAAAAATGTATAATAATTTGTAAATAAATTAAGTTTAAGTTAAATTTAAATCAACTCTCGGTTTTATTTGTTCTTCAATAATTTAGTTCACTTGTTCGTCAATTGCTAATTACGTCCCGAACTACGGGTTATTAACAAAATAATTTTAAAACACAACGCACCCAACTACCCCTTTATAAATAAATTAAGGTACTACGCAACTAATTCGCGCCCGATAACATAACTTTGGACGAGCAATATGACATCCAGTCTTATATTTCACAAACAATTATCATAAAATAAAAGAGAGAGATCTAGAGAAACTCCTCGGAATTAGCGTGTTTTTCATTAAAACATGTCACTGGGCATGCGCAGAAACAGCGAGTTTCTAAAGCCAGATTGAAACATGCCACTGAGCATGCGCAGAAAGGAATTTTTAATTGCAAATTATCACTAAATAATAGAAATTGCGGTTACACAAACCAAATTTGACAAATCTACAGATTGCAATCTTTCGTTTAAGACCAAAATGAAGTAAATTGAAGCAGTCTTTTTCTCCCAAAAAGTCGGCTTAGCAACTTAAATATAGAGATATATTATATTCTTCTTACTATATATTATTATTTACTACATATTATATTCTATTTATTTTGTAATAAAAAACTTAACGCTCACGAGATTATGAGCATTTTGATTTCTTCCAATCATGGTCGGGAGCTTCTTCAACGAGACATGAAAGTGAAGATGAGTGGCAGGCTCATTTCGGAGCTGAGCTACAAAATGGAACTACAGTGATTTCCGCTTATAAGAATCACGTTTGTTATGACTGTTTTCGATTCTTATAACCGAAACTTCCCTTTGGGCAGGCACACATACACAAATATATGCTTGTACAGATATATAAACACACAGGCACATATATACATAATTTACCATTAAATACTCTTTAATTTACGTTACTTATCATTTATTAAAATTATTTTTTATAATTTTAAAAATACTCAATTTCTAAACAAATACTATAACTCAATTTCTAGACCTATAAGTAACAACACATGATTATAAAATCAACAAGAGGCAGCTTCTCTTTGACTACACTTTGGAAGAGCATCATATCTAATTAACAAGTTCTGTTTTTCAGAAAAACTAAGAGTTTTCCTTGTTTTTATCATATTTGAATTCGACTATCAAAAAGTTCTAACACTAACTGGCAATTTTGTTAGAAAACTAAAGTGAATACTAGCGACGTATGCTTATTACAGTCTCAGACGAAGATTCACTTTATGTTTGATTCAGCATCTGGTTCATCTGATTCAGCAAAATGGATCCGTTTACGTTTCACGGTTTGAAGTGTTGAATCCACTGTCCCGTTTGCGTAAGTGATGGTGGACACTTCGTGGAAGATTTATGTGTTTCAAGGTCGAGAAATCCGCAACCAGGAAGTAAGTGGTGGGAAAAAAGGAGTGCCCGTCTGGAGAAAAGTGAAATCGGACCCGGGCGGGTTAGATGCCCCCGGGTAAAGCTAATAAGACAGTGTTTAGCAAAAACGTATAAGGAGAAACTCTTATGTTATGTCTAAAGGAATGTATTTTACGACTGTTTTCGACCCCAAAATTTTATCAATCTTTCTTTTCAAAAACTTCAGAAAGAATTTCGTACCTTTTGAGAGTTCAAGTGGCATTTTTTGGAAAAATGAAAGGAAGGCGAAGATTGCAAACTGATTCTTATAACCGGTGGATTGATTCTTTAAAGCGGAAATTTTAACATGGAAATAATACATTTGTTTTTGTTTTTGCGATATTGATCCTTATAACCACTGATCACTATAAGCGGTGGTTACTGTACATTCGCTGTTGAGCACTATTTAACATTTATTGGCGCTCAATCGTATCGTTTGGCGAAAACGCACAATGCACACGTGTACTCACCTTCTGGTAGAAGAATGGGCTGGTGAGCGCGACGCACCTGTCGACGGCCATGACAGTGGCGACGCTCCCCGAGCTGAATCCGAAGAATCGGGTGAGCACCCTGAGGCCGCAGAAGCGGCGGTCGGCGAGGTCGCGGGGGCGCGCGTACAGGCGGGCGTAGACGAGCGCGAAGGAGCTGCAGAGCGCCATCATGTCGTTGGCGGCCAGGCAGCGCACCATCAGCACGAGGCGGGCCGGTGAGCTCGGGCGACCCCCCATCAGCGCCAGAGAGCACGCGTTGGCGCCGAAGCCCAGGGCGTACACCAGCGTCACCAGCAGCTGGGCCAGGGGGGAGAGGTAGCGCTCGGCCCCCACCGCATCGACGCTGCAGTTGGAGGTGCTGTTCATCGGGGCATGCCTGCAAAGACGAGTCGGCAGGATTACAAAGCATTGCTCGAACACATCACACGGGTTATTTGGATGAAAAAGTTTGGAACGATTTTTAATCTAACATTGAAAGCAACAATAATAGATATAATAAAGTTGAGTTACCATGGAAACCCGATTGTAAACACGTATTAGAGGACGATCGAAAAATTGTCTTTGAGAGATTTAAAGACTTAATCTGAGGTTCGTGGTTGTTATCTTCAAGTTTATCTCGATGAAAATATTATTGAAGTGGCTCCCCAAATTCGGGGAAATAATTCGTCCAATTCGGGTTTGTTCGGCACAAAGGTACTATGTGACTACTTCCGTACATGATGACATTCAGGTACTTCCGTACATAATGACAGATTAACCAATAAACTGCGTTTATTGGTTAAACTGTCGTCAAACTGTCATCAAACGACTATTCGCCCTAATTTGTATCCGGACTTTTGCCTTCGTATCGTTGCCTTTGCGGCTGAAGGGGTTTTTTTCCAAATCGAGATGGACGAAGAAGATGGGGATTTTTTGGGGGGATGGTGATCCACAATTTGCTAAAATATATAGGGCAAGAATAGTTCTACTAAGTGCGACTGTAAAGCATCATTTGAAGACATGTTCAGACTTGTATCCCCATATTTTTGAACTTTTGAATCGTGCGTGGCCTGTCGATGATATAACATGCAGGGGATGATAATGTACAGGGTGCATTTAAAACTAGTTTAGAGTGTATGGATATTTTCAGGGGAGCCAATATGACAAATACAACAACTAAATATACAAATACAACAACTGGGAGGTTGGCAGTGCTATTCCTGTGCATGAAAGTTCTGAAGCTATTGGCCAAGTAGGCGAGAGTTTTGGGAGGGATTCTTTCTTTTCAGTGCACAAAATATAAGGAATTTCATCTGGACAAAAAGAGGCTTCTTCTCTTAGCCAAGTTGCATCTCGGTTTACTTTGGGACCCATCAAGTGTTTAATACCGGAGGATTGGTGTCTGGCCGTTGATTGGGGCACAGAATTACCATGGAATTAAAATTTCCTTTTAATAATTGGTGTCATGCACTCGGTCGGCTGGATGAACTCCTCGTTAATGATTTGAAGAAGGATAAAATGGAACGTATAGACTTACTGTAGTATAGTTTTTCTGATGCCAGTATAAAGGCATACGCTGCGGTTATTTACGCTAGAATAACCCAGCGTCAATGGAACTATTCTTACTAGCTTTATTAGTTCAAAAAGCAGGGTGGCTCCTTTGAAAAATCTCACATTATCCCGATTAGAGTGGTCGGGTTTTCTTCTCGGGTAGACTTTGCGCCAGAATTTCTAAAATGTTATTCGAAATGCCATTTATGGACTCACTCGAAAATTGTTTAAAACGGATTCGGGGAAATCTAATTCGATTCCAACCCTTTGTGAGAAATGGATCGTAAGAAATAAGCCAACTAATCCCGAAGATTGGCAGCATTGCCCTGGGAATGGAAATCCTGCTGATTTAATCTCGGGAGGCCTTTGGTGGCATGGCCCTCCCTGGCTTCGACAATCTTGGCCACTTGCAGAAAACTTTCAAAGAATTCGAACTCAAAAGTATCGCCTTGAACAAGTATGCCTCGGAAACAAGAGGACATATATTAGACTTTGATAAAATGAACGAAGGTACTTGGAATTACTAGCTGAATATTAAGATTCGTGTCGAATACTAGAAACCCCGTTAAGCTAGACCGCAGCAGAACTTAAAAAGATTAGAGAAATACAAAAGGCCACTGAAGTTGTAATCCTTGAAAATAAAGAGAAGATAAAACCGGGCATTAGCACTCTTTCTAGATTGGAATAAAATTTTACGGATGTCTGGAAGATTAGATGAGGCCAGGTTGACATTAAGAGAAACATTACTTCCAGATTCTTTAAATTCGAGAAATATCGGGAGAAAATATTGAGCCCCAAATGATGTCAATTAATCAAGAAATGTTTATTTGCAAGATAATCAATATTCTGCAAAACCTACGAACCAAATTACCTAAAGATCCCCTATTTGTAGCGTCGATCATTAAAAATGTGTCGAAGGACAATAAATTGGAAAAATAAGCGCTCATTTCACTTGCGCGGTTCATCTCGAATTAGTTTCAACTTGCTTTTCATAGGAAATTGCAGTGACAACGATAAGACATTCAATGGGGCTAATAGAGAATTTCAAAATTACATTGCAACGATAGAAATAATTCCTTGTCGAACACGTCCCATGGTGGAGAGGTCTTTATGAACGTCTAGTGAAATCCATGAAAGATCCTCTAAGAAAAGTACATGGACGTGTACTTCTTAACTTGCCACAATTTTGACTGAAATGGAAACTATAGTAAATGGACTTTGGCGAACCAGAGCCACTTCCTTCAACTTGGAGGAGATAATCCTCTACATTTTGCCTAATTAGAACATAAAATTTTTATTAAAGAAACTTTACTAAGAAGAAAATGCTTTTATTGAAACAGCCGTGGAAGGCTTTGTTTGCATTTTAAGCTGAATAAAAACTTGTCAGTTGGTGACGTCGTGCTTATTGACAAACTTCTGTAGGAGTATTGCCTGGTCGATGTGCTGCGAAAAGATACCCTCCTCAAGTGACGATGATGTGACTTGACACTGCTTCAGTACTTGTTTGCTTCTGTCCGCGTACTGCTTCCAATCCTATACCATAATGTCAAGTCCGTATTCATAAGCCGGTCCGGTGGCGTTGCTATTGAGCGTGTCCATTTGAAAAGTTACCTGCTGTCAAATTCTTTGCCGAAACGTCTTGTGCGGTGCGTTGTCTTCGTTATAATAAAAGAATGTGCTGTGAAATCATCTCTGCTGTGTGTCCTCTTCAATGGCTCTTCTGGATAGTGTTTGTTCTTCTAGTCCCTCTGCCTCGACTACAAAAGTGTTGAATCGCGAATCTTGGTCGTACCATCTGTCTCCTCCACATAGTTAAAGTTATCGTGCGTGTAATAAAGCCCGTTATCATTATATATATATATGTGTGTGTGTGTGTACGTATACATACATATATATACATACATGTTATTTAATTTTATTTTTATGCCATAGTTTTATCTGTCCTTCCAATGGGTGAAATGTACTGATTTGGAGGTTTGGAACTCATGGTGGTTCAAAACAATGTCGTCATTTCGTTCAATTTGTCCAAAATGAGCCAATAGGTTGCAGGTGATCGAGTTGGGTTCCATCGTGAAATAGGAAATTGTGAGTGTTCGACTCGTAGAATATTTTATGACTTATCCGGCCCAAAATGATGGGCCATCCATTTAGGAGTGTTGCCCGGTTACTTTATCGAAGGATGCTTATGCCCCGTTTAGAATGCAATGCCTTTCCAAACTTTGTCAGCCAAATGCTAGTAGAGGATAAAATGAGAAGAATAATATATAATATAAGCTGCTTCATAAATGACTTAAACTAAGGGAATAATGATGAGTGGAGCTTTCAGAATTCAGCGGTCACCCTTTTTCGTTGATCTTCACTGAGAAAGGATGAGCACCCAACAAACCTTGTTGCTAAGGTGAACATCGCCAGCAGAGAAGTGTTCTTTCACTAGGCTTACCCTCTTTCTGTCCACAGAATACTTAATTGACTGCGAATGGGATCCAAATCTGTAAATGCTCTTGTTTATCGGGAAGATTTCTCTAACGAGTTCCTTTTCGAAAATGGAGAGGATTCGTTTTACTTTATTAAAATTCCACTGCCGAAGGCTAGGAATTATGCCATTTCATTTAAATAAACTTTAACCATACAGTGTATAAGAATTATGTCTTTTGTTTTTAATTTTGGGAAGGGAAGTCCCTTTTTGAACGCCTTTAAAGCTCGGATTTTTTTTTTTTTCAAATCTTAGTCAGCACAGCTCCCCTCGGCCTTAGATTGAGCGAGGGTGTGCTTTTTGCTACAGAGAACGATTTAAAACGCCATACATTGGAACACATTTGAAAAAAAGTCGGATCTCCGTCTGTTTTTGAAAGAAATTGGGTACGTATATGTTTGGGGAACATTTAAAAGGAATCGAAATCCGATGCTAAATACGGGTTTTATGGGTCAAAGCCCCTTAAAGGTCGAATTTTTAAAAGCGAGCCCTTGGAGAAGCCCCCTACAAAATGCATGACGCCACACTCGGCGCCATGGCAGTCATTTCTACGGATTCCTAAAGTCTATTTCCTGCCTCGCACACGTTTGGTTTCGCAGAATTCTCTCGTGTATTCAATTTCACGCCTCACAGAAAGCGCTTCGTTCTTTTCGACCTGTTGACGCCACTCGATGATTTTAGGTAGGGTACAAAGAGCATTCACACCCACCGACAATCCGCTCTGTCGATGAACATTTAGGAATCGGGCACAAAAAAATCCCTTTCACTTCGTAATACTGCCTGTTAATCTTTCTCCATAAAAGCCACTCATCACCGATCAGAAATCTCTTTTAAGGAAACGGTGGACATTAAAATTTACTTTTTCATCATAGAGATACGAAATTTTATACGTATACACATTTCACTATAAATAAATAGAATACCTTAAAAGAAATTTACAATCTCATTATAATTTTAAGATTTTTTAAAAAATTTGGAATTTATAAACAAAATTTTAAAATTGCTACTTAATATTTGAGACATTTCCTTGATTTTGCATTTTAATCCCTTTAAACCGTATGACAAACAAATCTGGGTGTCAATTATTTAATCCCTCGAATAGTTAATTTTTGAGATATTTTTTTCTGAATTCCATCCCGATTTTCATCAAAATTTTGCCTTTTGAAAAGTTATAAATCAAATTGAATTACCTTAACGAAGTCGAATTGCAAAATGCACACCCAGTTTTTTTGTAAACAGCATCAGGATTCTTCCTTATCAATTTCATGAATTTTGAAGAAAAATTAAGTAACATGGAGCATTTAAAACATCTAAAAACCTTGGAAAATCTGTCTTGAGAAAAACAGATTTAAAATTTATTACTACACTTACCCATTATAAATTACTTTGTAGAAGCTTCATAAATGATTTTTCACTTTTCAAAAGTTATTTGGGTACTAATAATCTACATAAATACATACAACTAGAAGATAACCCGTCATTTTGACGTCATAATACTAATAATGACGTCATAATGGAAAAAGTATATGAAAGTTAAAAAATATGCCGAATTATCTAACAATATTGTATTTAATCCACACCTTGTAAAAGCAAACCCTTTCATTATTTTTCATTTATTTAGTTTTTCGTGCGATTGGAGTAGTAGACTGCCATCCAGTTATGTACAGCTCACTACGCGATATGAATACTTGAGCTACTTGATTCATTCCCATTCAAGTTTGTTTACTTTCAGAATTCATCGCAAAAGTAAACAGATTTTTAAAAACTGTTAAGTATACAGCTAAAAGCATCCAATTTTTTTTAGCTCTGAATGTTTTATAGAAAAATAGGCCGAACAAACGTGATTTGATGGAGAAGATATTAGTTTTTAGGTAAGAAAAAATTCTGATCCACATCTGAAATTGAAATTAGGCCTAATCGGCCCGTTTGTTTACTGAGGACTTCAATTGAAAGATGAGTACAGCCCGGAAGTGTCATACAGAGACAACGGCTATTATATATACAATAACACAATCAGTATTACAATGACGCGATTTGCTCAAATAAAGGTCCACCGTTCCCTTAAAAGTGGCTTTGAGCTGCATTCGATTTCAAATGAAAGCACGGCTCCCGAACACACATATTTCATTCCTAAACAAGGCGAACATTTTCAAAAATCCCTTTCAAATCCGTCTCTGG
>CAJRAI020000288.1:0-32828 GCA_907164885.2 Dolomedes plantarius
AGCCAGAAATGTGTGATAGTAAAATACATTTGAAACTCTTAGAAAGTTTGAAAATAATCAATAAATGTAATTCGAAATCCTGGGGGTTTGAAAGTAATGAAAATAATCTTAGGACTTAGAAAATTATGAATGTTGCTCCTGCAGGCCACAGAACTACAATCAGTGGGACATAGGTTGAAGACCTCTAACTTAGAGCTATTGACTTCCATTTTTAAGGCAGTTTTTATTTACAGGACAAGAAGGGCCTCCATTGCCTATCCTCAGATGCCAGAAGAACGAATTCCTGAGTCTTTGCAAATCTACATGTCCCGACGCATGTGATAATTACCAGGATAAATCCCGTATGTGCAACAAGTACTGCATTCCATTACTAAATTGTGTTTGTAAAGAAGGATTCGTCAGGGGACCCAGCGGGGACTGCATTACTCCCCAAGAATGTCCGATGCATGCAGGTATGGAATATTTGAGATTTAGAAATGAACAGCGTCTGAAAATCTGCATCAAAAAACCAAAATGGGAAGCAGTTTGGAACAATTAATATCGTTCGCCATATGCTATTCACCTTTTCCTTACGGGGAGGGTTAGCATGTATCCCAAGAATGAATATATGTAAATATTATACATATATATATATATATATATATATATATATTTTTTTTTTTTAAACATATTTTAAGGGGAGGTAGGGCATGTCAAAAGGATTCAAAATTGCATAGCAACCCATGGTCGCAAACGTCATGGGAAAGTGGTATCAGAGGTACAAGAAATGAAGAGAATACAAGACAGATTATCAGAAATATTTATTGCTCATAAATATTACATATCCTGTGGTAAATGATACCATTTGAAAAGGTTGCAAAAGGTGCTCAAAGTTTCCACCATTACAAGAGATGCAAGCGTTACAGCGACTGACCATGGATTGGCGGACACGTTCGAAAACACCTGGATTTGCTTGGATATCTGCAGCAGCTCAAACAATTCTTGCAAACAGATCCATTTCAGACTCGGCAGGTGTTTCATACACAGCACATTTAAGTGCACCCCAAAGAAAGAAATCCAGACTGCTTAAATACGGAGAGCCAGACTGCTTAAATACGGAGAGCGTGGGGGCCAGGCAACCGGCCCGCCACGCCCAATCTACTGTTGACCAAACGAAGCACTCAAATGGCTCCGAACATATCTTCCATAATGGGGAGGCGCCCCATCATGTTGAAACCACATGCTTCTTCTCACATTTTGCGGCACAGACTGAAGTAACCCTGGTAAAACCTCTTCCAAAAAGATGAGATACTTTGCCGATGTCAAAGGTGATGGTAACAGGTAAGGCCCGACAAAGTATTCACCGACCAAACCAGCCCAAACATTCACTGAAAAGCGATGTTGGGCATCATGCAGTCTCACTCCGTGAGGGTTCTCTTGAGCCCATATATGCGCATTGTGTTAGTTAAACACACCATCTCGCGTGAAATATGACTCATCCGTGAACAAAACGTAAGAGGGAAAATTTACATCTTGTCCACATTGGCCGAGATACCACTGCGCAAAACGCACACACGCAGGATGATCTGAGGTCAGCAGTGCCTGTACCCTTTGAAGATGATAAGGATTCGGCTTGCAAAACACGATGTACAGTATTCCGAGATCATCTTACGGCAGCAGAGACGGCACGTATGCTGGTACTCGGATTCCTCTCTACAGCATCCAGCACATTCTGTTCCATGAAGGGCGTACGAGCCACTTGTGGCATACCCTCACTCTTCCTACTACCTCTGAATGAACCATATTCACACAAATTGGAATGGACATTCGAAAACACACGGCGGTTCGGTATATCTCGCTGTGGGAACCGTTCGCAATACCGTCGTTGAGCTGCTAGTGCATTGCAATCGGCCTGTCCATACACTAAATACACGTCTGCCAGCTCCTTCTTCGAATAATGTTGCATGCTCTTAAGGCAACTATTGCTCGAATGACGAAAAATCAGATTTTTCTCCTCGGGATCTTACCGCTCCAACACCACTTAGCGACGTACGCTGACGTTTGCGACCATGGGTTACTATACAATTTTGAATCCTTTTGACATGCCCTACCTCTCCTTAAAATTTGTCCCAATCATTATGGGACATCCTGTATGTATATATGCATACACACACACACACACACACACACACACACATATATTATATATATATTATATATATATATATATATATATATATATATATATATATATATATATATATATACATATATACAGAGTGCATACATATATATATATATATATATATATATATACAGAGTGCATACATATATACATAGTAATATGTGATCAAATAAATGTTTTTAACTATCGTAATTTTTTTTTCCTGAAGAGGTACCGTAGCGCCGCTTTGGTGCGTTCAGCCTCAAATCGAGCCCTACATATATATATATATATATATGTATATATATATGTCAGAATGTAAGTGGGAAAAGAATGATTACCTTAAATTTAAAGGGGGCTTGGGAATTAAATAATATTCGTGGCGTAATTCGCCTCTAAATTGTTCGTATTTCAAGACACGAATTGGGAAAGGGAAATTCCCCTTTTCATTATATATTCTTGGCGCGTCTGTGGTTTTTGCGTTCGAAGAGGAAATCTTATATAATTCTCCTTGAAAGATGTCTGGTTTGGGCTCTGCGCATGTGCATGGAGAGTTGACGCGCGGAGATGCCCGTGAATTTTGTCAGAGCGCGGAATAAAAGTCGATTCTGTCAGATGTGTATCTCGCCGCGTCTTTAAAAAAGAAATGGCGAATAATGAAATGCGTAGATCTGGAGAGGTGGTCTACATGGAATTGAACTAAATAAATTCTACTTGTTGGATACGAGGCTGAGTCATTTTTGAGTGTACACATATCAGGACTAGACGCGAAGGGAGTTAACCGTGCTTGTCGGGATTCGATCCGAGCACCCTAAGTACCGAAAGACGACGCGTTACTAATAAGCTACCTCGGGCCCACTTTATTAATTAACTACATTAATCAGTTCCAAAGTGTCGGCCATTCTCAATTTTTAATGTGGAATACATAGGCAGTGTTTTTGTGCTATACTTATTCCACATGTTTCATATAAGTGGTATTTGAGGATCAATTAAAAAATATCTATTAAACTGAGTTTGCAATAATCATTTTTCATTTGAATCAAGTTTCAACTATTATTTTTCAAACAATTCGAGTTTACAATAAAAGTGTTAGAGTAAACTCCACTTCGTATTTTAGTTTCATGTTTTTCTGTTGTTTGTTAAAACAAATGAGGGCTTTTCTCCATAAATATTCTCCGAAAAATAAAATTTCGAGTCTTTAAAGAATTAGAGCTTTCTTACTAGCTGATAAAGCGCAATAACTTTGATTTTATTTATTCATGCTAAATATTAATGGAAATATTTGTTGTTGTGACAGAATTCTGAACTGAGCCTTTTCTGTACCGAAACATAATTTTTTTAGTATTAAGGACATAAACGGATTAGCACAGGACTTATTTCACCAAAAGGGTTTAAAGGTGTCCAGATCACAAAATTCTTCAAATTTTTGAAAAAGTTTTATTGCATTAAAAAAAATTGTGTGTTCGTTTCCGCTTAAAATGACGTTTAAATTATGTTTCTATCTTAGTTAGAACAGGAGATATTAATTTTTTTATTTGTAACATTCTAATAGCAACCAATCTGCGTTTAAATCTGTAAATGCGTTTTTCTGCAAGATGGGTTTTTTCACCATTTCTTGTCTTTAAATTGTTATAAGTCAAGAACCGTTAAAGATAAATGGTTCAAACTTGGAATATTTCTTTTTCGATTATTTTACTTTAATTTTGTTTTAGTAAATTTGAAAAATATTCACTTTTGAAACTGTGATTTTTTAAAAATAAGTTACATCAATTTTTTTTTAAATTTTTCTCTAAATACTTTTAATTGAAAAAAAAATTAGTATTTAAAAAAACGCTGAATAAAAATAAAAATTTCTATTTTTCTGTTTAATTAAATGAAAATCTATTTTAATTAATTGAAATTCGACAAATAATATTTGGAATTATAATGGTTTTAAATTACCCCACTTATTTAAAAAAAATTTAAATTAAAATTTTTTTTAAAAACTTTATGAAAAGTTTTATGATGTGATTTTGTTTACAAATTATGTGGTTAACCATCACAAAAAATTCAAAAATTTAACTCAATAAATAAAATTTTTTAAAATATGTCGCAGAACCCTTAAAGAATTACTACTTAAACTGAAGTTCCCTTATACATTCGTTTTTTCAACGAAAAGAATCATTTAACTGTAGGAGGTTTTGGTTACCCCTAAGTTATGACATTTGTATGAGGCGCTCTCCACAAAGTCTTGTTAACTTTTCTCCCAACTAAAGTGAGATTACTAAGGCTTTCTGCTTGTCTTATAAAACAGAACCATGGTTTAAGGAATTATAATTGTTCAATTATTATGGTTAAAATTAGATGATTAGAACCTAAAATGTACAAACATCTGCCAACTTATGTGGGACGACGTGTTTCGAGTTTAGTAAAGTATCGTTACATAGGTTCCAGTTGTTGTTTCTAATTCCCCTGGCTTGAAGTTCCAGACCAGACCCATATAGGTTTAGGGCTGAAATGTGTGGCTCCGTTTTATGTAGCACAAGGGTCGGAGTCCGTCTTAGCTACTTTCCACTTCAGTTTTGACCGACTACCCCTAGGGGCGGTATCTGGGGGGAACATACCCTCTCCCACTCTCTCTGACCTCATAGAGAGAATTTCCGGTCTACGGAATTAACTTGCCCATATCCGGCCTACACACGGAGGTATTTAATAGCGCGTCCAGGATTCGATCCGAGCACCCTCAGCACCGAGAGCTAGAGCGCTAACACAAGACTACCTCGAGTCCATGGGTTCCAGTAAATCTATGAAGGACCACATGACTGAACAAAACGCGTTTAAAGGTGCCCTTGGGCAAGAATTTCTAGTTGAACAAGCCGTAAATTTCTTACCACTTTGATTGTATTCCATGACTGTCATCGTAATCCTAAACTCATATGCTGCAGAAGGACCCAGGGACTGCCCAGTACGCGAATATTTTGATACCTGTGGTCCAGTCTGCGAAGACGACTGTAAGTCTGTTGTCCGTTTTCATTTCGATGACCACCTTGTCTGGACAAAAGCTGCAAAGAAGGCTGTTTCTGCCGGCCGGGGCTCATCAGGGGAAATGAAGGCAGATGCATTTGGCCAATCCTATGCTACATCCCTTCTCCGGAACCATATGAAGTCCTTCTTGGCAAACTAAGTAAGTGTGGGCAACCTCATTTAGTAAATAAAGTTTATAGAAAACTGTGGTTCTCCGACTAAACGGAGAATAGTTTAGTGCTACGAGGGACTGTCTTCTAACAAATGTGTCCCCAAAGGAAGGTACAATGGGAGACAATTTGATTACCCTGTATTTGTAGCACGTGATCTGTCCTCAAGCAATTCAGTTTCTCATTTTTCGACAGAATCTTCCATCTGACACGGGATGTGTGTTTTGTTATTGGCCTATCAGCTCCTTTTCTATGTTCCACATTTTCAGTGTCCTTAAATTGTTGGAACCAACGTTTAATCGAGTCCTTACTTAGAGGACGACGATTTGAGTATTCTAAACGAAAGCACCTCTGAACAGTTTCAACGGATTTGCTTTCATAGAACCACAAAACGCACATTGCTTTTTCCTGCACGGTAGCCTTTTGCAGACTGGCGCAATTAGTAAATTTTCCTTGCGAAACGTTGTCGCACGATCTACCGGCTTATGAAGTTATTTAATGTTTAAAATTTTGTTGTGTAAAACTGTTTTAAATTGTCTTTCCAAGAAAACAATAAACATGCACGTACCTCATTTTGTTCTTTTTCTTTCAAACATGAAATGCGCTCAATAATATTGGACCACCCTGTAGTTTGATTAGATTTGCTGCTCAAATTAGACAGAATTCTAAATTGAAAATATTTATCATTATCATGTGGTAACTTCTGCTGTTTTTCATTCCTTTGCAAAGAAATTCAAATGCATTTTGCTCAATATCTTTTCCAAAGAAGCTGGCGTTGTAGATGTAGCATATCCAATGTTTCTGACAAGTTCAGTTTCACAGCATGGAAGTTTTCAGGTTCTGCTATATAATGAAAAACTTCTTCCTCGCATGCTCCAAAGCCATTTCAAAAGTAATCACCTATATCTCTCACCCGTGGAAAGGGCGTTGATTTAATTTAAATGCCTATTATTTTAAACGAGATAATATTTTGCCGACAAGACCTTGAAGTGGGTTATTATACAGTGGTTTATTTTTCAATTCCTGTGTGAAACCCTAGAAAATTTTTCTCTCAGTATTTTTTTAAAAATCAAAGATCTACAAATAGCATATCTTTCTATTATGCGCTCTTCGTTTAAAGGTAAATCTTTTAATGCTATGTGCGAGTTTTAAAGGATTTAATTTAACCTGCTTTATTTTTTTTAAATATTTTAATTCTGTACCAATAAACACCATTAACTTAATACCTTGGGAAATTTTGATGATGGTAAAATATAAAATTTTAAAAACTGTCGAATTAAAACCGAAATCTAAAACATGCATTCTCTGATCTGTCATTTAGTCAATAAAAAGAGGAATTCTTCTAGTATCTTAAGGCTGCTGTGTACTAACTCTATTGGATTCGCCCACCTCAATGTTAACCTATGGAGAAAATGTGTTTACTATTTTCCGCTTCATAATCCTCATAATTCAATAAAAATGGTATTTTCAGATAACCTATACCTTGCAACAGGATTTATTTTATAAATTTCGTCCACCAAAGAAATTTATGAGCGTTTAAAACACACTGTAACTGATCCCCCACCGAAAATTTAAATTTTAAAATATTATTTTCATTTTTTAAACGAAAAAATGCCCCAAGGTGTGAAATTTCTTTCTGTGTTACAGAGTACAGTTAAAAAAATCTTTCAATGCAAGGCGGGAATCCTTGGACATATTTTCTCCATAGGTTAACACTGAGGTGAGAGAATCCAATGGGTTAGTACACAGCAGCCTTAACACGAAGATTGAAGATCTGGGAAGACAACTGATGCACCGCCATAACGTTGACGCTGACTTCATCAAAAAGAACTAACAGTCTTAAAAGTTTTTCCCGATTCTGAACTCGGAAATTGGCATCATTGAATATGTTCCTTGTAAAATCTCATAACATCCAAATGAGGGTAAAAATATGCAATCACTAAAAAATTAGTTTGAAGCAGATAATTCAATCTTTTCTATTCATCCAGTGTATTGTGGAATTTAAATGTGTTAAAAAGCTCTTCCTTTAGGCCCATTTAGAGATGAAGCTGTATGCCCTGAAACGAAGAGTGGCAGTTCTGTGGTACGGAATGCCCTAAAAACTGCACCAATTATGACAAAGATATTCCTTGTACTAAGAAATGCTCCGTAGGATGCTTCTGCAAAGAGCCCAGAGTGAGAGGTCCCGACGGCAAGTGCATTTTGACAGAAGAATGTCCTTTAGCATCAGATGGTGAGTTACTGAGATAGAAGACGTTTTACCCCGCTTTGTAGAGATGAATTTTAGAGTTTCTGCTAAAACACCATGACTTGTGTGGACTGAGGTAGCCTAGTGGTAGCGCGTCGGGTTTCGGTGCTGAGGGTGCTCGTATCGAATCCCGACAAGCGCCATTAATCTTTAGCTTACGGGGACCATTTTTTCGATTCCCGTTTTAGAACGGGAAATTCCATACGGCCTTTGTAAGAACGGCCATTAAGGGATATATATATATATATATTATATAATATATATATATATATATATATATATATATATATATATAATATATATATAGACATATATATATATACATAAAATATATATTATATATTATAATATATATATATAATATAATACATATTATACATATATATATATATACATATATATATATACATTATATATATACATATATATATATATACATACATATATATGCATACAACATATATGCATACATATAATATATTATATATATATATATATATATATTATATATATATCATTCTTGGACCCGTATTCTTGGGATACATGCTAACCCACCCGTAAGGAAGTTAAACACCTCCGTGTCTAGGCCATGTATGGGCACATAAAATCCGCAGATCGGAAAGTCTCTCCATAAGATCAGAGAGGGTGAGAAGGTATGATGTCGCCCCTGGGGTAGCTCGGTCAAAATTGAGGTGACACCTGGCTAAATCGGACTCCAACCCTTGTGGTGCCATTATACAAACCGGAGCAGCACCCTGCCAGCCGTTATGAACCGGGTCTGGAATTACTTCCGGCCAGTGGGCATTAGAAGCAACAACATCATGAGTTTTAATTTAGCATTTGGTTTTAAGCAAGTGCTACTAATCCTACTGTTTGAAATGAAACGACAGGATTTTATGAGGGTTTTATAACGTGTTTCGAAAACTCAGTTACCTTTAGTGTTTTCGGGCTTCCAAAATCTCAAATTGGAATAAAAAACTTTTCAACCGCCATTAATAGTTTTCTACTGGGAGATCAATAGTTTTGTAATAGTTCAGCAATCTAAAGTCAAGAAGGGAATTATTTGAAACTACCTTTTACCATGTTTAATAGTTTTAAAAATCATCTGAGCCCAGACAATACATTGATGTTGAAAAGCTAGTTTTTGGTTTGATCTTGAGCTACTAATACCAGATTTTCAAGTAAGATGATCTTTTTCAAAAAGGTATTTTTATGCGCTTAAGAAGTATTAAAGTTCGGGGACGCTTAGAATCCCAAAAACTGAAATGAAGAAACTTTTTTACCTTTGTAAGAAGTTTTTCAACCACTACAAATTGTCTCCATGGCAAACCCTTCTTTGCTGTGTGGTTATTTCTAAATAAAAATGTTGTGTTTGAAATAAAAATGTCATGTCGTCAGCTACTCGAAAAGAAGCCCATTAATCGTGTTTTATATTTTCTGAAAAGAGTTTCGGCAAAACATTCATTTAACAATTTCATTCGGCTGACGTTGCGCTACTAATAACAGAATTTCAAATAGAAAGAAGGGTTTTACAATATTCTTACTTACCTCTTTAAAATCAATTAAAAATATTTATAAAGTATTTTATAAGGCTTTTAACAAATGACTGGAATACTTAGGTAGCCTTAAAATTTCAATACACTTTAAAAAGTGGAATATTTATGTATTTAAGTTGCTAAGCCGATTCTTTGGCAGTCCGTGAAAGAAAACTACGCCATCCATTTACTTCATTTTGGTCTTAAACGAAAGATTTTAATCGAAAGATGTGTCAAATTTGGTCTTTGTAACCGCAATTTCTATTAATTAGCGATTCTGCGCAAGCTCTGTGACATGTTTTAATCCGGCTTTAGATACTCACTAAGCACGTGGCCGCATAAACATGTTAATTTGTTTATTCCGTGGCATTTCTCGAGCTCTCCGTCTGCCATTTTTATTTTTATGTTTGGGAGATATAAAATTAAACCTGGAGGAAATTGTTTATTGAGAAAATCTTTTTATTTTTATTGGGTTCAATAGTAATTTTTTAAAATTAATTTCCCTCTTCTTAATATTATGATTTTCAACATTTGGAAATGATGTGTTGAGTATAATTTGTGTATTAATACATTTATTTGCTATCCAGCCGTCATGTTTTGAACTAGTAGAAATTAAAGTATTTAATTTCTGCAACAATGAAGATTAGAAATAAATATAAATATAAACTGCAACCGGAAAAAACCTTTTTTGTTATCGCATATATGACGTATTAAAAAGTCATGTTGTTAGTTAGCTATTGGAAAAGAAGTCCTACACCGTAGTATATTAGAGTTTAGAACAAGATCTACGGGAAATAACTAGCAGTTTTATTTTGTATAATCTTGTGATTCTGATACTACAGATATGACCGAAAATGAGAAATTATACAAAGGTTTTACAGTAGAACCCCGTTATAGTGAACCCGGTATATAACGATTACACGGATATAACGAACGAAAATTTTTGGTCTTGCCGTTTTGCTATTGTATTTAATGCTAATTTACCCTTTTATAGAGAACCTCCAAAATCTTAAGAATCGGCTATAACGAACCTCTTTTTCAGTTGATTACAGAATTTTTTTTTATTTTTAAACTTTTTAAGAATGTTGAAGATGCAACGAATATTAAAGAAGAAGATGATGAAGATTTATCTATCACAATGTGGATAGAAAAGCACAAAATTTCATCATTCTCAGATTGTGACATGCAGTTGCTCGAAACATGTGAAAATCCGACTGATGAAGATATTATGGAAGAAATTATAATGAATCATTTTGAAATCGAAGATTCTGCATCTGATGCTGATGAAGAGGAGCACATAAAGGACGAAATCCCCTCCATCTCAGATGCTACAGCAGCTATGCGTGTAATTAATAAGTGTTTGTCTACACAAACAGTGGAAGAAAGAATGTTGGAGTCATTTCATGTATTGGACAAAGAAATTCATAAAATGTTTTTGAAATCGGCATCACGTCAGCAGAAGATTACCAATTATTTCTGTATCAAAACAGTGAGAAACAATTGAAGGTAAAATGAATTTATTTCAATTTTTCTTCATTTTTAGTTAATTTAATTAGTATTGTAATGTAATCGATTTTAGTCAATTAATTCATTAATGATAATTTTTAATAGATTTTATCATAATTTTTAATATATCATTATTGAATACACATAGCAACTGATGCGTTATACATTTTGTGAACTCTAACTTTTCTTAACGGTTCGGATACAGCTAACGAAACTTGTTCCCTTTAAGTTCATTATAACGGGGTTCGACTGTATTTGAAATTTTGGGAGGCATTAGTGTTTTTGGGTTGCAAATATCTGAGTGTAAGGATCCTTAGAGATTGAAGTAGTATTTATATTCCGTTTGCAATCTCAAGAGGTTCAACCAACTTTTCCTCCTCTAGTATTAGCGGTATTTTTTTAACAGTTTTCTATCCTGAATATTTCGATAAAATGTTCCAAAAGTATCTTCTCTCTGCTCAGCCGCTTGCCCCGAAAATGAAGAGTGGCGATTGTGCGGTCCGGCTTGCCCCAAAGATTGTTTCAATTACGACAAAGACATTCCCTGCGTTGCGAAGTGCTCAGAAGGATGCTTCTGCAAAGAGCCTATGGTGAGAGGCCCTGACGACAAATGCATTTTGATCGAAGAGTGCCCTCAACCGTATAGAGGTGAGTAACACAAATAAACGAAGGACACAAATGAACTTCTTTGGGATGTTTTACAGCTATGAACGTCCAGATTTCTGCTGAACGTTATGACCAGTTGATGATTTGACGTGGTGTAACCAATACTTCTGTGTTGTGTTGGTATTGAGTCTGATATAGTAATACGTTGCATCTTAACTTTCCAAACAGATACCAATCTATGGTGAACGCATGCTGTTTAACACTAGAGAGACGGGAATTTTTTCTTCTAAAAAGACTGAAAACCGTCATTTTGACGGTTAAAAATAAAATCCAGAATTTAAAATATTTAATGTTTTTAAAGGGTTAAATACTTTAAATTTCGAACTATTTCATACCAATATATAATAAATTAGTATATATTTAGATATATTTTTATGCAGGTACGCCGAGCTGACAACCTGGTATGGTTTATCCGTAAAAATATAGGCACGGTTTGTGCAGTCCTTATTTTTCAACACCAATATTTCCGAAGAGCCAATATTTCTATTATTTGAAAAAGGGGAAGAAATGAAAAGTTACTAACATTTTTCCGGTATTATTTTAAAGATTTCTGCCAGTTTTCTATATTGCCGTCAAATTGACGGCTTTCAGTCTTAGTTGGTGCACAACACATTTTCTCCCCCTCTTTGCTATCGAATATGAATTTGTAAATGTGTGGGCATATTTCGCGTAAAATTAGAAAAAGTCCTAAAATTTAGGGCATAAATACAGACATAGCGCTCAATAGTATGTCCGAAGCCGTCAAAATGTACGGCAGCCGTCGTTCTAGTGTTAAGGCATACGGTCATTTTTTGCTACACGAGGGTTAATTAGACCGGGAGCTACTGCATAAAGCCGATCCCGAATGGCAAAAAAAAAAACATCCATTCCATAGTAAGACACGAACCCACTGACTCTGCCAGCGTATTGCCAGCGCTCTCGTAACTCGACCAGCAAGGGCATCCAAAGAAATCAACTTTCCCCATACGAATCGTGAAAAAAAACTATTGAAGAAAAAGGCTTGAAGAATCTTGGACATTATTATTGGGGTTTGTGGGGAGCACTGATTGTATAGCACTGGTCTCAGTAGCTAATTTCTGGTGTGAAGTCAATTGTGATAAACTATTTATAGCACTACATGTTTGATTGACCAAAAAATATCGTCTCTTGCCTTGTGTTACAAATACTATAAGAGCCTTCTGATTGAAAAATAATAGATTGATTTATTGAAACAAATCACATATATAGTTCATAACAGTAACTCATCACATTTACCATATTCAATAACCTTTCTTAGTCATTATACTTTAAAATACACATTCAATTTCATACCCCTCAATCAGATATTGATTACGTATTAATCATCAATTACTTACTCATGAGGTGTTATACATAATAAACACTTCTGTGATTCAACTTAGCAATTGTCATTAACTACGTCAATTAATGAAATATGGATGAGAGGCAGCGAGGCAAATACCACTTAGTGATCAAATAACTAACGTCACACGTACCTGGTGCGTTGTATTTTTCGAACATCCTCATGAACTCCGGCTCGGCTGGGTGGTCATCATTTAGGAAAGGTCTTTTGTGTTGGAGCACGTTCCGCGAGGTGATGCTCTCTTTCTGTCAGCGGCAGGGGTGTAGGCTGTGTGGTCTCGTTGCTTTCCGTTGTCCAGCGCTGGTATCAATAGGTCCCTTGGGACGGAGTAATTCACTCTCAATAGACCTCCTGTTTCTGCATCCGTAGCTTTGAATGTCGTTCTTCGAATGTCGATGATGTGTCTTTGAGGCGGTAGCTCATTTCAAATTGTCATCATGTCTCGTGCGGTTTTCTTCCCCTTATTATCGACTTTGCCTCCGTGCTATCATCTCAGATCCCTGAAGTTAATTGATCGTGATTCTCATTCTTTATCGCACCGCACAACACCGCTCCGATTCTTTTCTCAAATCAATTCGTCTCTCTTATTCGGATTCGCTGGAAACGGTCAACATCTCAATTCTAAGACTGGTTATCTGCTCGGGCCGTTGCTTTTCTATTGTCACTGCAAGCCGTGTTCCGTTATCTCGCTCCTATCAAGTCTACTCTGTCAGCTTCGTTGTATAGGCCGGTCATCTCAGTTCTACGTCTCAAAGACAAATCTGCTTGTTCAATCTTTTCTTGCTTCTCTAATATCTTTCATCTTTCCTCGTTGGCTCCTCCTTCTTTTTTATTCTCATTGGCCATATATTTTCTGTTTTAATTATTGGTTCACCTTCCTCCTTCTCGAAATTTCTATCACCGCCTTCGCTGAGGGCGTGTCGCTTTTCCTCATTATCACTTCTCTTCTCATGGTTACCTCCGATTTCTTGGATCTCCACCTGTTTCTTGTTTCGATTACCGTAGCTAACTCATTCCTCCATACATCGTTCCCTTCTCTTTTATTCATCACGCGCTTAATCACTATTTCTTTTCATCCCCTTTTCATTGGTCGTTCAGTTTACTTGACAGATGTTTCTATCTAACTATAAGTCCAATCAATTCAGATACTTCTCCGTTTGCCACTTCCTTTCTCATCAATTTCTCCCCTTTTTGCGGTCTCCGTCTTATTTTCTTTATCTTTCTTTAATCTTCCCTGCCATTTTTACAATCTTTCTTCGTTATTCTGGTCCTTTTATTTCATTCTTTAACTCCATACAATGTCACCGCCATATACCCTGCGACAATTATATTATTTCGAAAATATGTTTTAATATTATTAAAGTTCATTTATCATATCTGCAGAAGTTTTGTCAAGTCAGAATTTGTTTTTTATCTATAATATAAAACAGTTCCGTAACTGACTGACTGACAGATAACGCACAGACCAAACCGCTGGACCTAAGGGGCTCACATTTTGAATGGCGATTTTTATAGTGTATGGGGTGCACTAAGAAAGATTTTTGAAAAATTCGTCTTCGATTTTTAAAAATTAAATTTTAAGCTGTTTTTGTAACATTCTTTAAATTTTGCATTTAAAATAATAATTTAAGGGTCATAAAATTTATATCACGAGATAGATCACAAAATTCCTTTAAAATGAAATCTTTTTCGAATGTTTACCTCTATTGTCTGATTTTTGGTGAATTTTTAAAGATTAATTTTTAGAATTTAATTTATTAAATGCTGATCAAGTGGTTTATTTTCTTTTTGTGATACTTTAAATTAATTCTGAGTCACGTGCATAACAACGAAATAAATTGACAAAAAGATATACTAAATACTGTTAAAGATTAAACTTAACCACTAGATTAATTGAGATGGAAGTTTTTTAAGAAATTAATTCAAATTAGTATGTTTTATGGATATTAAACATACAAATTAATTGCATACGTTGACCGCTGTATTTAATTTGAATATTTTCTACATTATTTTGCCTATAAAAATATCCGTTACGATATATATTATATATATATATATATATATATATATATATATATATATTGACATTAATTGCATACATTGACCGTTGTATTTAATTTAAATGTACTTGATAGCGAAGCACGGGTATTCAGCTAGTTAAGTGTAAAAAAGGAAAAAAACCCAGAAATTTCTCATATGTCACTGAAGGTTGAAAAAAAAACAAACATAGCATAGGATTCAGGAAAACGTTTCCCAAACTGTTTGTTTAAATTGAACAAAATACATATGCACTATATTTATAACAAAAAAATCCTTATCTGCGATATTGCACGAAATTTCAATTGTAAGAAACATACAGTAGTGTACTTATATTCAAATACGATGTTTATTTTATTTGGAATATTCAATCATTTATACTTCAACAGTAGTTCTTAAAATGTTTTTTAAACATAATAGTCTTCGTATAGTTAGTGCGATTTCAATTCCAGCGTAATTTAAAATTCTACCTGTGTCCAATTTAATCTCCCTTTTTTCATGAGTGAAAAATAATAAAAATTTATTTATGATACAAATGAAATTGATAATAATTCTAATTCTTTCATTTATTGCAAGCATTTTAAAGAGGGTAATTAAATCTTCAAAATTAAAAAAAAAACTTTCAGTGTAATTAGTCTTTTTTAAAAATCTCGGAAAATAAAATAAAAAACTAAATAAAAGAAATATAGTCTATTCTCTTTAACTGTGAAAAATGAGTCATTTTTAATACAAAGTTTTAAACATCCAGTTATGGGGAACTATCACCAGTTTTTAAAAAATAAATTTGGCTCATACAAAATCTTCCTCTTTCAGTCGTCAGATGGCAACGCGGTCAAGACTGTTGTGAACTAACCCTATTGGATTCGCTTACCTCCCTGTTAACTTATGGAGGAAATGTGTCTACTATTTACAGCTCCATAAATGCAGATAATCCAATAAAAATGGCATTTTCAGATAACCTGAACTTTTCTGCACCTTACAACAGGATCCATATTAAATTTCGCCCATCAAAGGAATTTATGAGGGTTTAAAGCACACTATAGAATATTTTTCCCCCGATATTTTAAAATAAAAAATATTTAAAAAAACGAAAACTGCCCGAAGGTGTAAATTTCTTTCCCTATCATGGAGTACAATGTTTTTTTTATAAAAAATCTTTCAATCTAAGTCGACAATTCTTGGACTTATTTTCTACACAGGCTAACATTGAGGTGAGCGAATCCAATAGGGTTAGTACATAGCAGCCTTAACAATTGCCATGTAAGTCGGAGTGTCTCTGTATGGAAAATAAGCTCCAGTTTTATGATGCTGAGTAATATTCAGTAACTCTTTCTGCATTATTGTCAAAGGAATTTGTGAGTGTTTAAAATACACTATACCCCATTTTTTCTTTTTCTGAATAATTTAAACTTTAAAACATTATTTCATTTTTTTTTTTTCAAACGAAAAATTTCCCTAGGTGTAAAATTAATTTCTTTCCCTATTATGAATTACATCAAAGGATTACATCCTATTATGAATTACAAAGAAAAGGAAAAAGAAAAACTTTCAATCCAAGTCGGCAATCCTTTGACACATTTTTTCCATAGGTAAACATTGTGGCGAGCGAATCCAATAGGGTTTGTACACAGCAGCCTTAATGAAATAAATCCAGCATTAATTAATGCATCCTGAACCAGTACGTGGTCTCTGACTTAAATGCTATCATTGCACGAGATATCTACACCAGGAAATGTTCCCTTTCCCGTAGCACACTCTTTCCTCCTTTAATTGGTCTGAATAATGCAATTTCTCAATGAAGCTAGAGAAAAAAAACTATTACATTTATTTCTTCTAAATTTCAGGAAGAGATGATTGCCGTGAAAACGAATACTTCGGAGTGTAAGGCCCACTGCGAAAAAAATTGCACAAATTACGACCAAGATGACCATTGCGTCTACTTTCCTTTATGTATCAGTGGATGCGTTTGTAAACCTCCTTTGGTCAGAGGACCCAAGTTCCTTTGCGTTGACCCTGAAGAATGCCCGGGAACTGTGAGAGAAGATAGCGTTAAGTTTTGAATCATTACACGTTTAATTATGGAAATAATATAAGGATATGAATTTCTTTTTTTAACGTAGGAAAGCAAAATTTTAGATGTCCTGCGTCCAGGGACGGCTCCAGTCTAGAGTTTTTTTCTTTTTTTTGGGGGGGGGGGAACGTCGGCTCTTAGGGTTATATATATATATATATAATATATATAATATATATATATATTATGTATATATATATATATATATATATATGTTATATATATATATATATATGTATATATATATATATGTGTATATATATATATGTATATATATATATATATGTATATATTATATATATGTATATATATATATATGTGTATATATATATAATTATATATATATAGTATATATATATATCTATATATATATATATATATATAATATATACATATATATATATACATATATATATATATACACATATATATATATATACAATATATATATACATATATTATATATATATATACATACATATATATATATATACATACATATATATATATACATATATATATATATATATATATATATATATATATATATATATATACATTATTATATATAACATATATATATATATACATATATATTATACATAATATATTATAATACATATATATATATATAATATATATGCATATATAGATATATATATATTACATATATATATACATATATATATGCATATATATATTATATATATAATATATATACATATATATATCTATAATATATATATATATATATAATGCATATATATAATATAATATATATATATATATAATACATATATATACATATATATATATATATATATATATGCATATATATATACATATATATATATACATATATATATATATATATATAACATATATATATATGCATATATATATATATATACATAGTCAAACCTCGCTAACTCGAACCTCGATTTCGCGAATTTTTCGATATCTCGAAGAAAAAAAATTTCCCTTCAAATTTCCTATACACTCAATGTTAAAAAACCTTGATTTGACGAATTTTTTTGGCTCTTCCCTCGATAACTCGTGCCTAATGATGTGGATTACGCAATAAAAAAACTAAAAAATTCCCCCTAGATAGACTTTTAATCAAAGATAAAGCTGAATCTTTTGCAAGAGAATTAGGTTATTGAAATTTCAAAAGTAGTAATGGTTGGTTTGAAAATTTTAAAAAAAGAAACAACATTACATTTTTGAAAATGTGTGGGGAAAGTGCTAAATTCGATGAAGATGTTTGTGTAGAAATTTGAAAGAAAGTTAACTTGATACTGAAAGATTACAACAAAAAAGATGTGTTCAATGCGGATGAAACTGGACTTTTTTTTAAATACACTCCAGACAAAACCATGCATATAAAGCATGAAGCATATCATAGAGGGAGGAGGAGTAAAGAGCTTTTAACTTTATGGTTTTACATGAATATAAATGGAACAGAGAAGTTAAAACCGTTAATAATAGGGAAACCGTAAAAACCAAGGTGTTTCAGCGGAAAAATCTTTTCCTTTGGATTACGAAGCTAACCGAAAAGCTTGGATGACATCTAACCTATTTGAAAAATGGCTAAGAATTTAATTAAAAAAAAAACGAAAACAAAAAGCGGAAAATTGTGGTTTTCATTGATAATTGTACGGGGCACAGTACCATACCTAAAAGAGAAAACGTAAAAATTAAATTCCTCCCTCGAATACTACATCAAAACTTCAACCACTTGACCAGGGCATCACCCAAATACTCCATTTGCCACCAAATGGGACAAACAAAGAAGCACTATTTGCACAGGACACTTTGATGAGATGTGTTGAAAGTCATCCAAATATGCCAGAGGACACATTTAAAGTCATTGTCCACTTAGAAAATGTAATAGATAAAATTTCAAATCTTCTCTGAAGCGAACAACAACTAAATCTTTTTTTCAAATAATTTTGTAAATAGTGTTTATTAAAATAAAAAAATGGATTCCTTTTTAAAAAGGTATGTAAAAATCTTTTTTTCTCTATTCTACTATTGATAACATGCGATTTTTGATAATTCGAATTTTCGATATTTCGAATTTTTTTGTCTCTCCCTTCAATTTCGAGATATCGAGGTTTCACTGTATATATATATATACATATATATATATATGCATATATATATATTATAATATATATATATATATATATATATATATATATATATATATATATATATATGCATATATATATATCATATATATATATATATATATATATATATATATATATATATGTATTATATATGTATATATATATTATACATATATATATATATATATATATATATATATATATTATATAATTATATATATATATATATATATATATATATATATAAGAAGTAAACATCGTCGCATTTTAAATTTAAACTAATTTATTATTAGGTCAACGATTTATAATTTTAGGCTATGGAAAAAAAATACGTCGGGCTTTTTTTTTTGCCGCCAATGCCTGCGTCGTGAGTTATAATTTTGGCAGCACGCCGAACCCAGTCTGTATGGCTTGGGCAAGCAGTAAACAGTTAAACAGAAAAGTACTAAAATGCGTCAAAATGTTGACATACCTATATATACACGTACATATTATAGATCCATATATGCATAACATATACATGCATTTATGCATACAAAAGAGGTAAGCAACGGTAAGTGACCCTACGTTAATAACCCGCGGTAGTTTCGTTAGAAGAGACTATCTGAAATTTGTTTTTCATTGTTGTTCGATCTTCCTTTTAATAAAAAAAAATTCACAAATCCTTTGAATTTCAAAATTGATTTATGAGTGCTCTAGGACTGTCTGCACCAATAATGGTATTCCCATTGTTTGGAAAGCTATACGTAATTGTTTAGTAGTTTGTCTCTTTCTTATAACTTTTTTAAAAGCTCCTTATTCTTTTATTTTATTCTTTTAGCTCATCATTCATTATTATTTTTATTTTTCTACAGTCATAACTACCTAATTCTTTTTTTATAATTCGTTATATCTGCTTTTTTAATTTCTCTTAGAGATTTTTTAACGTAGGGTTACGTTCCTCAACAAAGGTCTTCCGGAAAGAAAAAAATTCAGAGTCCGTCACGAGTTATAATTTTGGCAGAGCGCCAAATCCAGTAGCAGTATGCAGTTAAACAGAAAGTACCACTTAGAGTAAACAAGAGCTCGATGTTTAAATAGATCTAAAAAGGAATATACAATTAGAGGGACTAAGGACGACATGGGAAAGAGTTTCCATGAAAAGAAAATTAGTTCTAAAAGTCGCCGATAGGGGAATACATGGCGATCTTGTTCTCAGTGCACCAGAGAATTTACATAAAACGCAAATAAAATATCAAAATGCAAATTCATGACTACGTATTCGAGAGTAGCGCCAGTATTTTGGACCATAAGATCGATGCGGAATCTGTTGCGCCATCGCTTTACAGAAGAAAGGATCATCAGTAACTTTTTCCCACTTGCATGGCCACCTCGCTCTTAACCCATATGACCTCTTTCTGTGGGGTTATTTAAAGTCCAAGGTGTATCTTGGTGGAGTCTCTAACTTGGCTCCCTGAAGGGCAACATATCCCGGATAGTAATGAACATTCCTGGTAACATGTTACGCTAGGTCGTTGAGAATGTAGTGTTCAGGATGCACTGTGTCGTCCACCAGGATGGTGGTCACATAGAAGGAAGGAGAAGTGAATTTCTTGCATAAAGCGGTGTTGCAGTGAAATTGTTTTGGTATTCATTTGTCTGCTTATTACAACTTTTTCGGTATTCACCCCTTATCTTTATAGACCGAAATACTGGCGCTGCTGTCGACTATGTAGTCGTGAATTTGCCTTTTGATATTTTACTTGCATTTTGTGCAAATTCCCGGGTGCGCCGACGACATTAGTGCCATATCTTCCCCTATCAGCGACTTTTGGTACTTTCTTTTCACGGAAACTCTTTCCCGTGTCGTCCTTAGTCCCTCTATCAATTTTGGTGGAATTCCGGTTGATAGATCGCGCTACAGATTGCTCTGAGTAGTGTCAGTTAAATAAAAATCTCCCTGTATATATAAATATATATATATATAAATATATATATATATATATATATATTATATATATACACTGCTTGACAATTGCTAAGGAACAACTGGTTTTTTCAAACTAGCGTTCCCGACAGCAGACCAATCACAGTAAAATGAAATGCAGAGGGCGTAACAGGGCAGGACCTGTAATCTGTATAAAATGCAGTGTGCAAAAACTCTTTATTCCTTCGAAAGTTCATGCAGTTAGGTGTCTGACGAAAATAGTGCCTTAGGTTGTTGGAAGTTATTTCTGGGTAAATCAGTGTGGTGTGGCAATAATTAAGTGTAAAATGTCTGCAAGACATCATTTGAGTGCGTACGATCGTGGACGAGCAGTTGGACGGCTAGAAGCGGGACAAAGTGTCACTACTGTGGCTAGAGTAATATCAGTGGCAAAAAGTGTCATATCGCATTTAAAAAAGTCCACTGAAGACGGAAATGCTATTCGAAAGCGTTCCAGTGGTCGTGGAAGGAACACCACACCACAAGAGCATCGATATGTATCCCTAGGGCAGAAAAGGAACAGACATGTCACTCCTATTCAGATACCTGCAGACCTTGCAACCGCTTCCCGTAAAAATGTTTCAGCCAGAACCATTTATAGGCAATTAAATCAGGTTGGTTTGTATGCACGGAAGCCTTTTAAATGCCCCTCACTTCAACCACGCCATCGTCGAGAAAGCTTACGTTGGTGTAAGGAACATATTGGTTGGGGTCAGCAAGAGTGGTCCAGAGTGATGTTCTCTGACGAATCCCGTTTCACTGTGACAAGTGATTCTGGCCAACAGTTAGTGTGGAGAGAGAGGGAACACGTTATGCACCACAAAATGTTCAGGAACGTCATCGGTATGGCCAAAGAGTGATGGTGTGGGCAGGCATTATGCATAATGGCAAAACACCGCTTCACATCCTTGATCGAGGTACCGTTACATCGCAGCGGTATTGCAGAGTGATTGTTCTGGATCATGTTCATTTTTTTAGGGGTGTGGTAGGTCCAGATTTTCTGTTTATGGACGACAATGCACGCCCACACAGGACCGCTGAAGTATCGGACACACTAGAAAGTGAAAATATTGAACGTATGACATGGCCTGTTTACTCTTCTGGCCTAAATCCTATAGAGCATGCCTGGGATGCTCTTGAAAGACGTGTTTCTCAAAGAACTCGCCCTCCCCGAACCTTGCAAGAACTGAAAATCGCCTTGAGAGAGGAGTGGGACAATATCCCTCAATACTTTAGTAGACAGCATAAAAACAGATTCAAAATATGCACTAGTGTCCGATGAGGTCATACACCTTACTAAGGTACTCATAACTGTTTCATTCTGGTAAGAAGACCCATTTTTCGTGGCTGTTTGGAAATGCTCCAAAGAGCATCTTTTGTGTTTTTCGTTTTTTTCTTTATCCATGTGGCGAAATCTGTACCATTTTACATTATAAATAATCCACAGTATCTCTACTAAAAATGTACTAAGTTTCATTTCTTCAATCAATGTCTATTATGAAATATTCCGAAAAATGTGATTGTTCCTTAGCAATAAGTCAAGCAGTACATATATATATATATTATATATATATATATATATATATGTATGTATATATAATTATTATAAGAATAAACGAAATGCACATATTATGCAATAAAAGCATCAGTACTTGTGAATAATGTTATTTGGATTAAAAAACATCAAGAAATTCAGCATCAAATTTTTAAAAACCTTGCTAAAGTTTTGATGGTCATACCAGCAACTTCTTAAAAAGTAGAGTGGCGAATCGAGTGATTTTTTTTGGACGTAGAATACGTGCTAAATTCAGTTACATACGGGGTACTTTTTTGGAGTTCGGAGTGTATTGAAATTACTAGTAATTTATAACAGATATTAGTTTCTAACTCCACAGCTAATCAACTGATAGTGACAGGTTGATATCTCGTTTGAAAAGCAAAGGTCCAAAGTTTTAAACTGGATACAACCCTCATGCGCGCGAAGTGCTAGTGGAGCGAGGAAGGGGGCCCTAAGATGAGTTCCAATTGCGTCAGTCTGTGACCTTGAGGCGCTCGCAAAGCAGGAACTACGTATCGGACCTACACTAGTGAAAGTCTACGACTTTGTCTAACAAGGCATGTGTAAAGTATTTGCATTCGAGAAGGTCAGTTACGATTTCTGACACGATTCAGTTACGATTTTGTTTACAATCAAAACATACTATCAAATCGAAACGGAATGAAATGTAGAGAGCGGAGTCTGGGAAATCTGAAAAGGTGCCACACATCGTTACCAAACGCACGAAGAGCATATTTAAAGGAGAAAAAAATGACTGGCAAGCAAACGGCCAGTTCATCAGTAGCGGCATCTATTGGCAACTCTGAGGAAACTGCTTTAAAACCCTTTCAGCGGTGGTGTTCGTACAGTGCGAACGCCTAAATCTACTCTTCTTTTCACTTGCATTCAATTTATTCCAGTTAAATGAGCATAAAATGGCTAGTGCTGCCATCTGTTATCAGTTTAAAGAAGTAAAAACATTTTGCAACCTTTAATTGGAAAACAAATCAGGAATTTTTAGGTTAAAATAATCGAGAAAAAGTCTGCATCGTGCAAACGATGGAGGCTGTTGCCTCTGAAAGGGTTAAATAAATGTAGTCACTGAATGTAACTGTCGTTTTATTTCTAAACCCTTAACCACAAGATGTAATCTGCATACAATCATACGCCTACCTCCGCGACGCAGGCTATCGTCAATTTTTTTAAAAATAGCAGCTCATTTATTATTGTAGGTACATTTATATGTATGGTCCTAATCAAGCAAAAAAGATTCTGGAACAAGAGTATATTTTGAAAATGACCTAATATTAAGGATTTTAGTTTCCCTTCGCAACCTCCTTCCACTCATAAGAGGAGATATTACGGTTCTCTATAAGCTATCCGAAAGATTAATATAAATGTGACGTCATTTAAATTATTCTACCTAAATTATGGACTATTTTTTTCTATTTCTAAGACCACGAGAAATCTGTTGTAGACCCTCTTATGAGGGCAGGAATTATCTTCTAAAACCTTTCTGACTGGTTACTCCAAATGTGACATCCTTTAAATCATACTGCATTATAAGTATACCGATCTTTCTATTTCCTGCCCTCAGCTCTGCTCCAAAGGATCTACTCACGCTTTTTCTATGAGTTGTCTGACAGGTTGACAAAACCCTACGTCATTAAAATCATATTGATTTCTGTCTGCAGCACAGAGAGAACTCTGCCTTCATGGGCCGGTCTTATGCTTACCTATTATGTTCCTAATTGGTTGACATAAATGTGACTCTATTTAAGCTTTACTTTTAATACGGGTATGTAGGTTTTTCTGTTCATACCCTATCTAGAGCTCTGCCCTGAAAGATTTTATAAAGATATGCTTCCATTTGTTCGGCCAGCATTCTAATTGGTTAATATGAATGCGATACCATTTAAAATATTCTATACTGATTTTTTTCTTCCTAGCCTTTCAAGTTCTCTGCCCGGAAGGTACGCTCGTAAGTGCACATATAAGTTTTTGTATCAGAATTCTGATTGGTTGATATGAAGGGACACTATATAAATAATGCTACTAATAATGGTACACAGACTTTTACATTTCTAGCATTTATCGAGCATTGTCCTAAAATATCTTATAAAGACACGTCTTAGTTTGTTTGTGGGAGCTATCTGATTGGATGATATAAATGTGACATCCTTAGTACTAAGGTGCTATTGTTCTCACTTCATCAGATGAGATTATGCCTTTCTTCAGTTCGTCAAAATTGTCAATAAAACAAGTAAAATAGAAATGACTTGGTGACGTTTAACAAATGAAGAAGAAATAATGACTTTAGTCAACAAAATTTTGGGGTGTATTCAAAATCCTGAAAAGTTTCTTTTTAGATTTTATCTATAAATCATACTATTAATAGTATTTATTCCCTTCCTTCTAGCATTGAGGGCAGTGCCCTAGGAGGTCCTCAGATAAGGTCACTTGTGATGCTTTTCTATACGTATCTCACCAGTTGATAAACTATGATACCATTTAAATCCTACTTCTAATAATAGTGTATTGAGTTTCCAGATGATCCTTTTGTGAAAATTGAAAACAGCTTTTGCACATCATTAACAAAGATGCCTCCAATAGCAATTTAATTAATTTGATTTACTTTGAATAACTTATATTCTAGGCTCTTCCGTTTTCTCTGTTACGAAATCTGTGCTGTACAATGAGTCTTCATAGTTTGATATATTTTGCTGTGGAGTAAACAATAAATTCTGTTTCTAGCGACATCAGATGTGACTCCTGTGACTCCTGTTTGCCCTGAAAACGAATATTTTGATGACTGTGGTTCACGTTGCCCTAAAAACTGTACAAATTACAACACAGATTCATCTTGCTCCCGCGAGTGTGTGCCGGGATGCTTTTGCAGAAACCCCCTGGTAAGAGGCCCCAATGGAGATTGTATAGCAGTGCATGAATGCTCTGTGGCAAGAAGTGAGGAAGCGTGGAACGAATACAGAACAAGTGAGTTGTGCCGATTTTCCCGCTATTTAAATCTGAAATGTTGTGTAGGTAGCAAGGGCTCATCGGGCAATCCCTGATTTGCTCAAGATCCTAGTTTTAAGGTGATTAGACTTAGATTTCTTTTAGATATCTATTAGATATCTTTTTCTCAATGTTTTACGGTATTAATTGCCTCTATTTCTCATATTGCCTAATGTCTGCATCTTTGTGTGAATCTTGTAAAAATAGAACGTAAGGGAATGACGACTGACCACGGGGTAGCAAGTATACAAACAACGAGATTCTGCCGTTCTGCAGAAATTACTTGAATTCCAATAAGACAAGGAACAGTTTCAAAATTAATTTCAACTTACCGTGAACTATATCCTGTCAGAAAGGCCCTATATAATATCATGGCTGACTCCCACCACCCACCACTGGTACAGTGGTGCACTGGAGTCGTCCTGGCACTCCCCTTTCCCTAACCTGCGATAGAAGCTCCCAAACTGCACTCTCTAGGCTTGACAGTGGACACCCCAGGAGCCTTTCCTTTGATTGGAGAAGAAAGGTCTTTCGGCGCGGTAGCCCAGTTGGCAAGAGCAGCGGGCCAGTGATCTGAACGTCCCTGGTTCGATGCTCATCGCTGCAAATCTACCACCGTGTTCACTAATGGTGGCCGGGGCACGTAAAATAGAGCGTGGCTACAATGTCCTTCAACTTCTCAAATTTATCTCTGGAGGTGCGAGGTCAAGTGTTCCGGTCTCTTCACTTGACTCGGTTCAAAATTTCTAGACCAGTCATTTAGCCAAGTCGGACTCCGGCAATTGTGGTGCTAATTCAAAACAGGAGCCGCACCTTCATCGCCCATAGCCTTCGGAACTTGATCTGAAGTTACTGTCGGTAAAGAGGCATAAGCAGCAACAACAACAACAACAACGGAAAAGTCTTTTCCATCTGTACTAAGTACAGGCCTCCCATTTTAGAGCATCTTGGCCTTACCCGAGAGGATCTCATAACAAACCCTCTTCTCGTCCTCGATTTTGCCTGAGTCAACAACCTCATGGATCTCATCTGAATTTACATTCGGATGCAAGATGATTGGAAACAACAACACAAGTTTCAAAATATGATATTCACGTCTTTTTGTGCCTTTCCGGGATGCATATTATGAAAGACCTCACGGTTTGGGCACTCAGTTGGCGGCTTGGCGGTTTGGCGTCTACAGACAGGAACGATTAGTTTAAGGAAGCGAGGATTTCAGATTGCCTGACTGCGCATGCGTGTCAACTTTACATTTCTCGCGTCAAGTTTGCATGTAGAGAAGGTTTATACTTCGAAAGTTGAAATCATATTTTAAAGTCAAGTAAACAATTGAAGTTGTTCTAGATTATAAACAATCAAATTATGACACTAAACATTTACTTAAAGGAGAAAATAACCAGATAGGGTTTATTTATGTTTTATATGAGCTATACATATCTTTTTTTCATATTTATTTAACATTTTCTTGTGTTACACCTGTATAATTTATAGACAAAATAATGTAAAGGAAAATATTCAAATTAAATACAACGGTCACTGTATGCAATTATTTGCAAGATATATGAATAATTTCAAAGGGAAAATATGACAGTGTTTAAGTAAAAAGTAACATACTCCAATAGGTATTTAAGTTTATTTGTTAAAATCTACTAGCCAAAAAAGTCCACTGATCAGACACTGCTTTTTAATTTTACAGCAGCACTGAGCAAGTACTCATTTAGCTTAATACACTAATATTTTAGACAACTTTAGTCAGTAAATTAATCATTCACTGAATATTCATATAAAACACATTTTAACCTAGTGATTAAACAGTAAACAATACCTACAAATACTAATTTAAAATTATTTTGAGAAAGAGCTTTCATAAAAACATGTCCACTTGTGAATATATTTTTCTTGTTTGACGCGCATTATAATGAACAATCTGCTAATTAAACCATTTAAAGCGGTAAATAGAAATACATATACTTACATATTAATATGGATGGAAAATATTTAAAACAAAAAGTTATTCTTATGAATCAATACACACACACACACATATATATATATTATATATAAAATTAGAAGTATAACTTACATCTGTTAGACAATTGATGGAATGCATGCACACCCTATAACCAACACATCCTTTCAGCCGATATGACTGCATAAATATCTGAAAGGGAATAAATTTATTAAATAGAAACATTAACATTTATCATTAAAAATTTTTTTTATAAATTATACATAAATCTGTTCATAGATATAGCACATTCAAATGGACACATAACAATTTTTAGCTCCTTTCAGACAATACTCATTGGATAAGATCTGAAAGGGTATAAAACTCAATACTATTAATTGTAAAAATTACATCTGTTATATCACACAGAAGTCAATAGCTGAATGCATGTACACCGCATAACCAACACTTCCTTTCAGGCGAGAGGGAAGCTTTTTGCTCGATTTTACGAGTCCTTGGCGTCTTGATATTGCTGTGGGCTGTACTTTAATTCTTTCGGTCTTTTGACAATTGTTTTCAAACATATAAAACTTTTAAAATCATCCACAGACTCAATTTTTTGAAATATTTTTAAAAGTCTACCAGCACCATTACTTGACATTCCAGAAGAAGCAAGGCTGGCAAGTCTTTCAAATTCTTTTTAAGTAATTCATTTTGTTGAGGGGTAGCCATAGAATGCTCTTGGTTGTCCATTGGCTGATTTCTCCTGGTTCTTCTGGTTCAAATGGCTCCAACTGGGACACTTCTTGTACTTTTTTTTTCATATTCGTGGTCTTCAGCAATTTGAAATTATTAAAAAAAGCCATTTCAGGGCATTTAGGTCCCAGTGCTAACAATGCCAATTCATGGCGATCCTCTTGCATTATTGGGGGTGCATTTGGCAGTTTTATTTTTTTAAAATTCATCAAAAAACATTGGTGCTTACAAATGCCCCTGATATCCCAGCAGGACAAGAGCAAGCACCAATATCTATGTTCACTACATAAGTGTTTTCCACTCTTGATTGTAAAAGTGCCATCATCAGTTTTTTCAATGTCACTTTCACTGAAATTGCTGCTTTTTCTAATTAATGAGCTGTATAAAATTGCTGGTTGATGCTTTCTTGCATAGGCATAATCTAAAAGCCTTTTGACCAGGATATAGCTCCCAAACCGTTATACAGAATTCACATAAAGCAACCACATTGAAGGCTTTTGTGCGGCAGAGAACTATATCTTTCAAAATTCTTATGGATATTTCTGCAAAATTATTCGTATTATTTTGTCGAGTCAGTAAGTCGTTTCTGTAAATAATACCCATTCGGACTTTACGGTTTAAAAAAAGCATAAAATCTTTTGACAAAATCGGATAATTGTGTTTCTCCTTTAAAATATCAGTGGTAGCTTTAACAAGTTCATATTCTGAAGCAGCATACATCACCTAAGAAATAATAAATTTAAAATTTTTACTTTCATACAATCATCAACAACTTAGAACACAGTAATACTACCTCTAGATATTTTCTCAAATAATAATAATAATAATAATAATTGTTTGCTGTAAATAAATAGTATTGAAACAACTGCCGAAAACGTAGAAAAATTAAAATTATTTAAAAATTATACATATCGAAATTTTTAATTTAGAGAAAACAGTAGTCTTACTGCTTGAAAAAGTCTCATCAAACGGGGTCTTTCGTCTTTTGGAATGCCATGAGTAAAAAGCCAGCGCCACTCAGCTTGAGCAACATGAAATTGACACAACAACTGCCTGCTATTTTCCCACACTCTTTTTAAAGCCCCTTTCTCTGCTGAAGAATCATCTGTCATGAATATCTGAGGATGCTAAAATTAAAATTATACTTAAGTCATGTGCTGATGAAAATGCAATTTAAAAAATCTATAAAGATTAAATATGCATGAAACATTATACATATATAATAGTTTAAATTTTAAGATGAACAACTTAAGTAGAACTTAAGTCATTCAATTTTTTTGACTCCTTAATATATTGATCAATTATATTTAAAAAAGTAAATTACTACATAACTTGCAGTGAAGCTATTGTTGTACTAAATAAATACATAAAACCATTTTTTTAAAAACTAATTTAAAATCATTAAGAAAAAGACTTCATAAATTTGTATCTGAAATTCTTACATCATTTCCTCCAAAGCATCGAGGAAAATTCTTTTTCACTAAGTCAAATGCATTGAAATAGCTTTCCATTGTTTGACTAGGGTGTATCAACACACACAGAGGAAGAGCTCCTACTTTGGTTGCAGCAAGTAAAATAGTCATTGTTGATGACAAACCTTTCACAACCAGTAGTTGAGTCAACAAATATCATCTCTTTGGCAAACTGAGACTTTTGAATCCTCTTCATGACAGAGGTAGCAAGAACTATTGCCCAGGTGTCTCCATCTTCATGTATATGAACAGTTGTTCCTAAAAATTATAAATATGTGCATTTTGAGAAAAAATATTTTTCAAATCATTTGAAAAGCAATGGAAAAAAAATATCAAGTGAAATCTGTATAAGAAAGTAATATTTCTTATTAATAAAAGAAAAATAAGAAACAATAGGCTCTCTCTTACCCAAGAGCACTGTTGTTAAATCTTAAGACTACTTAAAAAAGAAATTTAAAAATAAGCAAATACCCCCCTCTATATCAAGAGTTTACTCTCAAAACCATTTTTCAATTCAGCAAATCTGCAACTCCTTGCAAATCGTTTAACTCTATAGATTGACAATGTTTTTATCGTTTTATTTTATTTTATCTGCGTGCAAACTTTGGATATGTTAAAAGCACATAGAGGCTAATTATAACAGGTTGACCATGTTTCTATTGGTTTATTATTATATTTATTTACTTTTAATATTAAGCACGCAGTTAAAAGCTAAATTAAATAGGTGGATAATGTTTCTGTTTGTATATTATTATTTAATTATAAATATTTTGTTTTGCTTAGAATTGGTTCGCTCAGAAATGGTTTGCGTGAGAATCAAAATCTTTATAAAGACCTTGGGCACTGCTAGCTAAGACGTAGTCCTGCGTCAAAATAACAAATTAATAGAATAATTTTTTATTTAGTATTGCCTATTGGGGTACTGTGAAAAATCACTGTGAATTGTTGAAAAATCTAACAAGAGGAAAGTAATGTTTTTTTAAATAATTAGCTATTCAGTAAACTTTAACTTGCAATACTGTTAGTATTCTTTTTCAAAGAACTGAAATTATAATGTAGAGTTATATTTTTACAGAAATAATAAGAATAATATTTTTTAAAGTATAAAAACCCAAAGCATTAAAAAATTATAATTTAGAAAAATAATAATATACACTTAATCACCATTTGCTTCATAGAAAGGAATCTTTTCTTTCAACTTTTCAAATGGATTTATTAAAGATCCTAAATTGGTTTGTCTCCAGCAATCATGCAAATACTGAACTTGATTAACTGTCGGATTTATTGCAGCATTAGCCAGACTTTTAAAATCTTCATTGATTAAAAAATTTTTTTCATGAAGTCTTATGGCTTCAGCTGGGGTCATTCCATTCGAAAAATAGTCAAAAAACACTCTTTAACCTGCAGGAGAAAAAAAATTATAATATAATGGATAATAATACCTATTAGTAATATATACAAGAAAAAATTTAATTTTAGAAAAATAATTTGAAATATATATTACCTCATCATTTACTCGTAACATTCTTAAGGGCTTCAGCAGAAGTTGTGTTGTGTGTATGTTCCATTTCTATTTTAATTACAGATCTTAGTGGAGGTTTCTGGCGGAGATAAATGTCTTTCTTAACAGTATCTTTTGTAACATTTTTGATTACTATTGGAGCTTTGCTTTGCATTCAGCGTTCCTTGTTGATTCTAAATTCTTTTTATTCTTCTTAGAATGTTGGCAAATCCATTTCTTGAAAAACTAAATCTAAAATAAGATAAATACAGCTTTAATAATATATACTCCAAAAGTTAAATTTGTTACTTCATATTTTGCAAAGTCAACGAAAAAAGGAAAGATGATTCAATTATAAATCTATGTTATTAGTTTATTTTTTCCAGTAGATAGCATCACTAAAATTAAAGAAAATCAGATTAAAAAATCATACAAATTACTCAAGTGCAAAATTTTTTGCAGTCTATTTCAATAAATACGAATAAATTCAAATTTAAGAATCAAATCCAATCTATTTCAATTTAATATAAATGTATTATATATTCATGTATTACGCTATATACATGTATAAATATGCTATGTATAAATATATTTACATCCAAATATAATCATTCAGACATTACGAAATCAAATACAGTCAGAAGTGAAAGAATGTTTTCACTTCTTCGTTACCGCACTCTTTGTGTTTTAATTCAATTATCCAAAAAAATTTCAACAATAAACAAAATATTACCTCTGAAAGTTAGAAGAGCTTCTGTATATAATCCACGCTGTGCTTGTAATTTCTGAGAACACATTCTTGAACTTTTCTGCGCCATCTTTCGAGATTATATCAGCCCGCAAAATAATTTCTTTTGGCATGACACTTTCTCATTTAAAACGGCTGAAGGAAAGTAATCTTTCAATTTAGGCAATACTGCAGTTTTAAAATTTAGAATTGCGTTCTCGGACATTGTCTGGGATATTTAGATAAGATTGTCTAAGAAAACCTAACCGCATCGAACAACGATAAGATTGTCTAAGAATACCTTACCGCACCGAACGGCGATTGGAGATAGAACTGAGGCAACCCTTATACTTTTCGCCAAACCGCTAAGCGAGTGCCAAGCCGCCAACTGAGTGCCCAAACCGTGAGTCTTTCATAATATGCAGGCGCAGGCGCAGGCGCAGCCAACAGCGCAGGCGCAGTTGGCGATGACGCTTGGTCAGCAAAGGCACACGATTGGGACGTTTGCTGCGTAGCCCAATATCCAACAGTGTCCGCTGAACAGTGTGCTGCGATACTATTCTACTTGACCCTGCATTGTATTGGGCTGTCAGCTGAGCCACTGTCTGGCTCCGGTTTTACTTCAGCATGCGAGATAGTCTCCGACGACCTTTTTCTTTGATAGCGTGTGGAAGTCCAACACCATGTCGTCTACTGCTGGTTTCACCGTCATTCATCCACTTTGCATAAGTACTAACAACTGTAGGTCGTGAACAACCCACGAGTCGTGCAGTTTCGGAAATACTTGTTCCGAGCCTTCGAGCCATTACAATCTGCACTCTATCAAAGTCGCTTAGACCCGCAGCCTTCCCATCACACTCAAGTAAGGGAAAGAATGATTCTTCAGACTCTCAGCAGCAGTAAAATACCACTTCCACCTGATCACGTGCCTTCCATGTCATCCAGGCGAATTCATTGCAAAATTAGGAGTGGTCATAATGTTTGGCTCTTGAGTGTATATAGATACATATATACATACAAAAGAGGTAAGCA
>CAJRAI020000289.1:0-18306 GCA_907164885.2 Dolomedes plantarius
AAGTCGCAGAAGTCCAGAGTAAGTGAGTGTTTAAGTTTATCAATGATAATTGATAAATCTAATTACTAAACAGAACACATGCATTTGGGATCATTTGAATATTACCTAATTACCGGATTAAGAGTAGAAGGATAACATATCGCTTCTTAACAGAATGCAGAAATGGATTGTATATTTAAAACAGAATGAGACGAAGGAGGATATTGTGACCCCTAGTGCATTATTTGCATTTGCAATCGGATGAGCTTTATTTAGAACGAAATTAATCCCAGCTTGTGAACTTGTAGTGATATAAGACTTTCTCACCACTAAAAACGAGTTAATTTTTTTTCTCATCCGATCACAATTAGGCTAATCGAGTAACGTACTTTTCCGATTCCCCTGGATATTGGAGGAAGAAAAAAAAATAATAATAACGCCGGTTCTGAACCTCTTCGGTCCAGCATGGATCTAGGTCACGCCGGCACATTGCGTGTTCCACAAATACCGGAGTTCCACGACACTGCTTAGCAGCTTCCCCAATGAACTTGTGTAATAGTTTCGAGTCTCGTTGCTATAACCGGACCTGTGTCAAGATCGTTCTCTCAGAAATAAGGAACTAGAATCCCGTAAGACAAATAAAGAATCAGAAAAGAGGATTCTGCGGTGAAAATCGAGTGCTTATGGTCAACCACCTGGCCTCCATAAATTCATCCCGTGTATCCTTTGGCTGACATCTTTTAACACTCCTCTCTTGTTGCTGCATCCTTAACGTGGTCTAATTTTTGGGAGATCGTTTGAAAGTAGACCCGAGCAAAGGGAAACGCGCAGATGTTATCCGAAAAGCATTAAAAATCTTATGTAAACATGCGCGAGATATTATTTGATTAGGCCTCGTGTTAATATCGCTTTTACAAGGGCAGCAACAACGTTTGCGAGAGAACTGCTCCTAGAACCTCCTTTCACAACAGTTATCTAATCATCTCACTGTGTATGTTTTTCTCAACCATAGTATAGCATCTTGCTTTTTCTTGTTTTTTTTTTTTAACAGAGAAGGGTTTTCTCTGTTCTTTATTTAATATATATAAATATTGATATTATGCTTATGGTCAAAGCCGAATTTGCTACCGAAAATCCCTCAGATTTTTGGCTTTACAGATAAAGTATCTCTGGAGTACAATGTTTTGACAGTTACGGAATAAACTCTTGCTTAATCCTTAATATTTTTAAGCAGTTTACATTTTGCCCTAAAAATAGCTAAGATAACATTCTGTTTATCTCTCTTTTTTTATTGTATCATTAAGCTTTTCTGTAAATCATTTGACCCAGTTCATGTGCTTTTAGCCAAACTTGCTTCCATGATTTTCAGTACTTATTCGACTAAGCAAGTGAGTTGGCTAGTAGCACTATAGTCATCTTTAACAACACGAGGTCTAAGGTAATCGAGACTTACAGCTTAAAGCCGATTTCGCACGTCCTCAAACATGAATGTCTACATTGGGGTTCGTAGTCACAGACTCTAACTCCAAAGACTAGCGTCCTAGCTGTTCGGCCTTCATCCGGCCTATAACTAATGGATAAAGGATTAATCTAGTATAATGTTTTAACAGTTGTATCGTAGAAATGAGGTACAATTTATTCGCAGGCATTGCATCTGGGGTAACTGATAGCATAGCTATCAGAGTATATATTGTCATGGTGTTCAATATACCGAATAACCATAAGACAAGATATTATTTTTCATTTAATTATTTTGAGCAGGCGTATGGGAATCCCTAATGACATTACGCAATAAACTAACTTATGCAACTGACTTTTTTTAAAAAGAGGTTATGTAGATTAGCTATTTGTCTGACAGAGACATGTGTGAAGAGTTCATTACAAACCTATTAGAGTATTGCCAAATTAGAATTAAAATTTTTGTCTCGTTGCATAGCCTGTAAAATAATAACAATTTTAAAAGTACGCAATTCACCTATTACGGTAGGAAGAGTTAGGGCCTGTTCACATAGGAGTCCGTTGCGTTGCGTTAAGGTAAAGATGACGTTGAGACGAAAATAAACCAATCATATGCCTCCAAACAATTAGCAATGAAATTTTTAACGCCTATGATTGGTTTATTTTCGTCTCAACGTCATCTTTTCCTTAACGCAACGCAACGGACTCCTATGTGAACAGGCCCTAAGGGCCTGTTTACAAAGAATCCGTCAGCGTCAGCGTTACTCGTAATGACATATTTTAAACCAATCACAGACCATAACAATTTCGTAGCTAATCGTTTGGAGGTTTGTTATTGGTTAAATACTATATTTCAATACGTGTAACGCTGACGCTGACGGATTCTATGTGAACAGAGTGCTTCTCAGGAGAATGTGGAGGAAAATTCAAAGAGGGAGAGCAACGTATGACTTAAGCTGAAAATTTTACATAACTATGGACCAGTTTGCAGTAAACGACGTCACACCTGAAAGAAACAAACGCAGTGATTCCATTTCATCAATCTACGCTGTTTAATTCTAGAACGGCCGCGAAACACCATTATTTACTGCATTTCTGCACTGGAAATATTAAAGCGAGCATTGATCTTAAGAAAATGAGATGTTATTAATACTGGTTCACTTCAAACTTTGCAGTTTTAGCAGAGATTCACGCTTTGGCTTCACCTGCTGTGTCAAGATCGTTTGTTCTAAAATAAGGAACTGGAGCTGCTTTAAAAACAAAAACAGATTCACGGAAAGACGGGGACGGCCTTTGACTTTGCCGCTGAGTTTCACTGTTATGGTCATCCACCTGGCCTCTATACTTTGCATCCTTTTTCTTTTTTGAAACCTAGAAACCCGAAGAAATCTTGAGTTTTAATTTTTTCTCTCCCCGTCCTCAAACGTGGCTCCATTTTTCGAAACTCGTTTGGTTTTTGTTTCTCCCTCTTCGCATTCTGGGATGCGGAGGGTCGTGGAGATTCGTAGAGGCATTTTTTTTTTTTTTTTTTTACTGACAGAATGAATAAAAATGAAGCAGCCCAATTGGGTTCACGATTTATTCGGTAGATTTTGTTTTCTCTCATTGGGTCGTATATTTAGGGTGAAGAGAAGGATTTTGTTTTAAACGGCACGTAAGGAGAATCACGTTAGATCAGTTTTAAAAAAAAGAAGTTGAAATTTCTACATCCTTTTAGTTATCCTTAATAATTTTCTTTGTTCTTTTTTCTCGGAGCTCTCGTTTTTATATAATATTTTCTAGTCAGTTGGCAACACTGGCGATGACGTGGCTCTTGTGGTCAGTTATCGCTTCGAAAATTTCTCGCGAACCTGTTAACATAGATCCCACGTGATTTAACCGCAACTAATTTGCAAGAAAGCCGAGTAAAGAACGTTCGTCTGATAGTTTGATAGCTTTCATTAAAACATTTGAATTTTCGATGATACGATACAAAATACAATAAAAGAATTGACTAGGTTTAACCTCAAATAATCTTTTATTAATTAAAATATTAACTTAATTTTCCCTAAAAAATCATATTGCGTATAAAACGTTAAACAAAAATTGATTTGATGAATTCCACTGGGAGATTTTACTGTAGCACACTACCAAAATAATTTTAAGTGCAATACTAAGACATAGTTTCATACCGTTTTTCATTGATGGCAAAAATTTGTGTCAGATCTCGAAAATGCCCCAGCGGATCATCATTTTATGAAAATAGATATTTTTTTCTAAATAAAAACCAGAACTACGCATGTAAGCTTTACTGTTGCTTCTACCAAATATATGCGAATCATTATATGTAGTTTTTCAAAACTTCAAAAATTTTTTAAGTAATTTCTTTAATGTATCCAGTGACATTTCTTTCATAATTTGTGTTTTCCTAATTTCCTTGCACTGATGAACAGGAATAATTGGCAATTCAGTATATCATTACCCTGCATTCAAAACAGTCATCTCGAGTTACTTTCGCCAAATTCTTCTTCTTTAAAATAACACAATTATTTATTATTTAATCGCTTATAAACCACTTTCCCTCAAAAATAAAAACAGTGAATCAGTCTTAAGGATTTTGCGCGTTTATCATTGCCTGCCTTCAACAGTCCTAAACTGTCGACAACAAAACCGATTTATAATTAATTGAGTATGTGTATTTCTTTCTTTCTCTATACCAGTTCTTAAATTTGTTTATACTGATTTCATCTTTTTTTTGCAGGTAAGCAAACTGTCTTTTGCCTCTGTTTTTTTTTCTCAAAATTGGATACAAAAGTAACAGGTAAATTTTTTATTTACAATCAAGTTACGAGTCTAACATTTCAGAGGTAGACATCTGTGGGTATGACGAAGATATAGATATTTGACTTTTGGGCTTTATATTTTCACTAGCTGAAAACCCATGCTTCGCTATGGAGTACATTCATATTAAATTCAAAGATCAATGTATGCAATTAATGCTAATATATATATATACATATATATATATATATATATATATATATATATATATATGTGTGTGTGTGTGTGTGGCTAATGTCCCTGGGGGATGACGACATTACACCCCAGTCCGGTGTACATATGAATTCAAGACATAGAAACAGACAAATGACACAATCACAGAAGAATTTTATTGACAAACGATGACACCGGCGGTGGACGATGGGTTGCAGCTTCCCTTTCTAGACGGGGCTCCATTTGTAGGCGGAAGACTGACCGGTTCCCCAGAATACAGCCAAGTCTTATTCGGGAATCGAACCCGCACCCCCGGCGTGGCAGGCTGATGCCTTTAACCACTTAGCCACTGGGCGACATATATATATATATATAAATATATATATATATATATAAATATATATATATATATATATATAATATATATATATATATATATATATATATATATATATATATATATATATATATATATATATATATATATATATATATATATATATATATATATATATATATATATATATAATAAATACAATGATCAATGTATGTAATTAATGCCAAAAAACAAACAAAAAAAATATATTTATAAAAAAAAATTGTAACGGATATTTTTATAGACAAAATAATGTAGAAGAAAATATTGAAATGAAATCTAATAGAACATACTAAAGAATATAGTACAGTTCGTATAGTACAGTTTGAGGAACATTTCTTTTGCTGTTTTTTAATATTTATTTTGGATAATGTCCAGTCGTCTGACGCATTAGAAAGTAAAAAATATATATTTTTTGTCAATTTATTTCGTTGTTATGCACGTGACGCAAAATTAGTTTAAAGTATCACAAAAAGAAAAGAAACCACGTGATCAGCATTTAATAAATTAAATTATAAAAATCAATCTTTAAAAATTCCCCAAAAATCAGAAAATGGAGGTAAAGGTTCGAAAAAGATTTCATTTTAAAGGAATGTTTATGATCTTTCTCGTGATATAAATTTTATAAACCTCAGATTATTATTTTAACTGCAAACTTTAAAGAATGTTACAAAAACAGCTGAAAAATTTAATATAAAAAATCTAAGAAGAATTTTTCAAAAATCTTTCTTAGTGCACCCCTACACTATAAGAAGAATTGCCGTGCAAAATTTCAGCTCTTTAGGTCCAGCGGTTTGGCCTATGCGTTATCTGTAAGTCAGTCAGTCAGTCAGTTAAGGAACTGTTATATATATATATATATATATATATATATATATATATATATATATATATATATATATATATATATATATATATATATATATAGATATAGATTACTTAATATGTCCAATTGATTGCAATAGAATTGAACTCACATATGGGCCGCTCACTCGCCAAATCTGGTTAGTCCGTAAAACAAAAAGTGGAGAAAAGGGATAAATAATATACACTGTTTTTTAAAATTCTTGTGAAAATATAAATTCTAATAAATATTGTAGAGTTTATTACTGCAAATGAAGATTTTATCTCACGACACATAAGATCTAGGAGATAGAATTTTCTTGGAGTAATCGTTATTATTATTACAATTTTTGCGTGACTAAAAGACTTAAACGATTTAGCAAGTGAAAAAAAGCAGCAACGATTTAGCAAGTGAAAAATCCATTTAAGTCTTCAAATTATTATTTTACTGCAGAAAAAAAATTGAAATAACTGTTTAATCATTCCCAAGTACTTACATCTGCAGCAGTTAGACTGTAACAGATTCATTTACTTTAATTTTTATATGAAGAAACACTAAACGATTTACCATTATCATCAAGTGCTTGCTTCTGGGTTTGATTTGCATTATAGCAACTATTTACATTAGAGGATAGACTTGATTGATTGGATTGGTTTGTTAAAAAAGTTACTTATTATTCGATGGCCAAAATTTTTTTTGTCATTTATAGGTTTTATTCATATTATATGGGAAATTTATTATGGATGTAAAAAGTTAGTTGTCCATCAGGTGCTTTGACACAAAAATTTCAAAAAATTTCAAAAAAAGGATTTAACGGATTTGGCTTGTGAATGCATAAAGTAAGAAAGGTAGATGCTGCTTTTTAAGCTGCTGAGAATTCTTGGAAATACTGTTTACCAGATTTATGTTGAGCAAAATTGATGAATATCTTCAACAGTGGTATGTGTAAACGCTCATTTTGATTTGCCCCTCAGTTCAGTTTAAATAAATTGGCTAAATAGTCATTATATATATATATATATATATATATATATATATATATATATGTATACACACACACACATACATACACACAAATATACAGTGGCTCCCAAAAGTGTTCGTACACTTACGATTTTCATTGAAATAGGAGTCTATCCTTTAATTAAAATGAATATTTCAGAATGTGTGTTTAATAATAAGATCTATAATCTATTCTTAACAAAACTACATGAAATATTTTAAAAACATAGTAAAACTTTATTTTTAAGAAACCAATAATCAAAAAGTAACAAAAACTTTATCTCACAAAAGTCATCGTACACTTGTAAAAAATCTCTACATATTAGTAAATATTCTAATTTTTCGTTAAATTAATATTTAGTAGGATATACTTTAGCATCCACAATAGCTTTTAAACGTCTGGGAATAGATTGCACTAGTTCTTCCGAAATTTCTGCATCAATGTTCATCCATTCTTCCATCATAATTGTTTTTAGTTCGCTTTTCGTGTGAATGTCGTGTTTTCGTACTCGAACCTCCAGTTCTCTTCAAATATGTTCTATTGGGTTTAAATCTTGCGATTGAGGTGGTGTTTTCAAAACTTGTGGACAATTATAGAGACACCACAGACGAACGTCGAGAGCCGTGTTCTTAGGATCGTTATCTTGATATAAAACAAAGTTGTTTCCAATGCCCAAATTTTGGGCTGATAATTTTAAATTGTCTCTTAAAACATTTATATAAACAGCATGATTCATTATGCCATCAATAAATACCAATTACCTAGTCCTGATGCTGACATGCACTCCCACACAAGGACACCTCCATCGCCATGCTTAACTGTTCCTACTAAGTTCTTGGGATTAAGTTCCTCATTTTTTCTTCTCCATACAATTATACTCCCATCGGAACCAAAAATGTTAAACTTGCTTTCATCGGCAAATAAGACATTATTCCAATACGTTTGGGGCTTATTTATCATTGATAGTGCGAAGGAAAGCCTAAGCTTTCTGTTTATCTCACTCACAAAAAAATTTCTACGGGCAGAACGCCCATGTAATCCAGTTGCTCTGAGAACTCGTCGAACAGTTTCAGGTGAAATTGAAATAGAAAATGTTTCATTAAATTCTGTAGGAACTTTAGCAGCACTCAAACATGGACTTTTAACAAATTTTTAATTATAAATCTGTGATCACGTTTTGTTAACTTTGCCGGACGACCTTTTCTTACCTCGTTTTCGATCCGATTTTCTTCTTTAAAGAATTTTATCACGTACTGCACAGTAGAATGGGATAAATTAAGTAATTTAGCAATATTCCGAACTGATTTACCACTACTATGATGAAAAATAATCGATTTTCGAATACTGTTTGTTGTTTCTTTACGACTACGAGCTATTTTAAAATAATAAATAGAATATTAAGGAGTTGGCAAGCCAAAATTAAAGCCAAACGATATTTTAATTGCCAGCTCAATTCAAAAATAAAAATAAAGCGCCAGACGATAATTTTAATTATGAATTTATCCGAAAATATTTCAGTGAACGATGATTTTTGTGAGATAAAGTTTTTGTTACTTTTTGTTTACTGGTTTCTTAAAAATAAAGTTTTACTATGTTTTCAAAATATTTCATTTAGTTTTGTTAAGAATAGATTATAGATCTTATTATTAAATGCCCATTCTGAAATATTCATTTTAATTAATAGATAGACCCCTATTTCATTGAAAATCGCAAGTGTATGAACAAATATATATATATATATATATATATATATATATATATATATATATATATATATATATATATATATATATATATATATATATATATATACATATATATATACATATATATATATATACATATATATATACATATATATATATATATATATATATATATATATATATATATATATACATATATATATATACATATATATATATATACATATATACATATATATATATATATATATATATATATATACATATATATATATACATATATATATATATATATATATATATATATATATACATATATATATATACATATATATATATATATATATATATATATATATATATATATATATATATATATATATATATATATATATATATATATATATATATATATATACAAATAAGAATAAGATGAAAGAGAAAACCAGTAATAGCTCTAAAGCTACTTGAAGCCAGGAACATCCAACATGTAAAGAAAAGTATGAATAAGGTTTTTGACAGCATTTCTTCATCAGCGGTGTCAATACTGTCTAAAAACCAATGGATTGTTTCTGATGAGTATGATCTATTAAATAAACACACTCAGACACCGTACAATCCATTATTAACAGAAGAATTGAATAATAAATGAATTAAGTTTGAATAAAAGTACTTAACCAAAGAACACCAAGCCTGGCGCTAGTCAGAGTGGAAGTTAAGAACTTGTAACCGCAAGATGACTGACGTCATATAACTTGCAACCATTGAGGTAGTGGATACTCAGTTACAGACTTACTTAGGTTACCATATTTTAAGACTATTATTCCTTTATTTAGTTTTTATTATTGTTACTACTATGAGTTAATTATTTTTTTATTTTTCTTATGATTTTTATTTTTGTTTTTAGTAGTTATTATTTTTATTTTAACCTATTGTTATGTTTAACTTATTAATGCAACAGAACAAACTATTCATTAAAACAAAAACAACCAATTATGTTTTTGGATAGACTTACTGGGTAATTATTACGAGTTAGCACAGCTTTCAAGTCTATAATATGCTTAATCCTATTGTCATTAGAACATAGCCTATTTATACGAACTAACTGATTTACAATAATGTTATTAAAAACAGATTTATGTAAACAGGTTAGATAATTTTGAAATTTAACAATATTAAAATTATAGTCAGATCTTTTGTCGTATAAGTCATAAGTAAATTTATTGTTAGTACTTAATTTAATATTAATATCTAGAAAGTTTACATTAATATTATCATGGCTACTTTTAATTAGTTCCAAATTAGGAGGGTAAAAATTTAAGTCTATAGGGTTATTACTTTTATTTATTACTATTATATCATCTATATATCTAAATATATTGTAATTGCTATTTTCTATATTATTAATTTCAAAATAATATAAGTATAAATTAGCTAGCATACTTGAAGCATTACCACCTTGTGGTACACCTTTGGACTGTAAGTATATACTATTATTATGAACTATGTAATTATGTTTAGTTACTAATTCTAGGAGCCTATTGAAACGAGTTAGTTTAATTTCGTTGTTTAAGTATTGAATATTATTTTGTACTAACATTATGATTATTCTATTTAAATCAATTATATCAATATTATTAAATAGATCTTTAAAATCATAAGTTACAATATATTTACAGTTATCTAATGTTTGTAGTTTTCTAATTAGACTATAGCTATTATCAATTATACCACAAACACCAGATGTTATATTTATATATATATATATATATATATATATATATATATATATATATATATATATATATATATATATATATATATATATATATATATATTTATATATATAATTCATGCGTTCAATATAGAGTAAGTAATCTGTGACTTACATATCATCAGTGCAAGTCTAGAAATAATTACAATAACTATGTTAATTGGTTAGGACCAACGCTTTAAATAGATTTGAGAAATTTTAGGTATATGAAAGAGGATATTCAAGGTATTTTTAATAGTAAATAAATGTAAAGAAAAATGAATCGCTAATTTAAACTCTTCAAACCATGCCCCTTTTTTAAAGCCCCGACAAAGAGAGCTGCTCTCCACGGCAGCGTGCAACCCTTCCGATACGGAATGCCTCTCAGGAAAAAATGTTCCATTTCTTCCTCCCACCCCCCTCTCCGCCATCACGATTTTTCCCCCATCCCACTTCAGTCCCACATTGCGAAACCCGCGGACACTGACTGTACCGGAGCGCGTATCTGAAAAACACCTCACGGAAAATCGTGACCCTGCATCACCGGCACGCGCGAATCTCGTGCTGTTGCGAGAAGGGGTCACGCTGAGGTATATCGGTCGCTATTTTGTTTTCTTGTAGCCGATTCTGTTCACCCCCCCTACCCCCTTTTAAACATTAATGTTGTTCTTTTTATTTCTTTCTCTTCCTCTCTTGGTTTCGGAGAGCCGACGGACAGCCGTGATTTACCGCTGTGCGGGTAAAAACTTTTCTTTTTTTTTTTTAGTTTTCAGCTTTTTCAAGGACGCGCGATTTGCATTTCCGGGTTTTTCTGACGCAACGGGAAAAAGGGGTTGCGGGAAGTTGATTTTTCGATCACTGTTCCGGTGGCTGGTGTCCCGTGCGTGGGTGGCTGTCGAATATTTTGAAAAGGGAGTCGTGATTAAGGGCAAAGTACTGCCGTTAGGTACACTTTACGGCAGCTGTGTACTAACCCCACTGGATTCGCTCGCCTCAATGTTAACCTATGGAGAAAATGTGTTTACTATTTACAGCTACATGAATTCTGATAATCCAATGAAAGTAGTATTTTTCTGATAGCCTGAACTTTTCTGCACCTTGCAACAGGATTCATTTTATAAATTTCTGTCACCAAAGGGATTTATGAGCATTTAAAACACACTATACCAGATTTTTATCTCTAAATAATTTAAATTTTAAAATAATATTTACACTTAAAAAAAGTAATAGAATAAAATAAAATAAAATAGATAAATAAATAAATAAAAAGAAACAGGAAATGCCCCAATGTATAAAACTTCTCTCTATTACGGAGTTTAATTTTTTTTTTTAAATCTTTAAATGCAAGTTGGCAATCCTTTTACACATTTTCTCCATTGGTTAACATTGAGGTGCGCGAATCCAATAGGGTTAGTATACAGCAGCCTTAAGGACTGGCCACATTAAGAACAGGATATTTAGTAACAATCATAAAATCTTTCCATCATGCCCTAACTTCAATTCCGAAGCTAATCCTGGCCATATTGTGTTGTGTATGGGAGTCGGCCATTCTACTCTCTTTCAGAAACCTTTGGAGGTGTTGAAACAGATTCACCTACGAGATGAGCATGGATTTGTCTGACGACAAAAGGAATAAGAAGAAGGCACTTTAAGTGTACCTCTTTGAAGATACCGTACTGACACGAGCACTAGCCACAGACATAAGTGAACTAGGGAAAGTATCTTTCAGGCAAACCTTAATTTTACATTCTGCGAATTCATATCATCACCACTTCACTAAACTTTATGAATGAGATCTTTAAAAAAAAAAAAAAAAAAAAATTTTGCTCCCCGTTAACAGTAAATTAAACCAGAACTACACGTGGTTAAACTGCGTGTTTTAAAAAAGAGTCTATGATATTTTAATTCCTGTCATTTAACATAGACAGCACATACCAAGGGTTGCGCATAAAGTGGGGTGATACATCAAATCCAATCAATACCCTTCCCTACCTACTGAAATTAAGGAGCGAACGTCGTGTATTCGAATAAACCCTTCCCTCGAACTGAAAGCCTAGAAGGTATCTCAAAAAGTATATGTATGAATAAATCTCTAATAATCATATAGGGGTATCCATCGCAGCTGGCTACATACATCGCATTTATACTTTTAAATCTTCTACCGAAACCAGTTTACCTTTGATGATTCACTTTACTTTGATGATGCGTATATTAACAAGTCAGCGTTTTTCAAGGTAGACCTGCCGTCGATAGTACGGGAGAAAACATGCTTTTTGAATTTTGAATTTCACGAGGTGAAATAAGTGTTACTTTCAATTTTAAATTAATAGTGAGTTTTATTGCTTTCTTTTAGTTGAATTTTTTATAATTTTAAACGTGACCAGAATTATGGTATTTAGATGAAAATAACTCTGAAATTGTAAAACATCTCAATAGTTTCACTAATAGTGAGATTAAAGGGATTATATTCACCATTATAATTATCATTAACATTTTGAACAACGGGACTTAAGCAATAACTCCCAAATTTCACTGAAAAATTCCTCTCTTTATACACATTAAATATAGAGAGATAATATAGTCTGCATGAAAGAAATGTATAATCTACATGATATAGTAAGGTATGACTTTATATACAATAGATATAGAGAAATAATATATAGTCTGCAAGTAAAGAAACTCGTTGAAATTATTCTTATACAAACATCTCCAGTGAGTTTTTTTTCTTCTTTTTTTGAAAGTTTACGTTTAGCTTTCTTCGAGGCAAAGAAATAGAATCTTACACAACTTTTAGAGGTTCTTTGACTAAATATTGACTCACAGTAAAATATGATATGTTAACAGCTTTTTTTTGTTGAACAACTAACGGAAAGGATGAATTACGTTTCAGTTTTTTTTCTCAGAAGTTTTTGTCAAAAGTTTTTCTCTTCTTTTTCTTTTCCTATATTTATTTATTCATTTATTCTTTGTTTAAGAAATAGAGAGAAGTACCTTATAAGCACCCATGCTCACACAAAGATTAAGGAAATATTTGGCCGAAAAGTTGATATACGTTTAACAATCGCTCAATATTTTACGAAACATTTTCCCTGTCTAAGATCGCCGGACGCTGGCCGAATGACTAGGCCGCTGGCATTCGATACGGGAGTCTGTGGGTTCGAGTCCCACTGTTGCCATGGATGTTTATAGCCGTTCGGAATCGGCTTTAAGCAGTAGATCCCGGTCTAATTATCTCTCGTGTAGTAAAAATTGACCGTAGCGCTCCAAACCAAGCCTAAACCCGTTTAAGATCAAGTAGTTAAGGCTCAGTAAACAATATTAAGCGCACATCTATTGGGGCAAACTCCTTGAAATATTTTCTGTCCAAAAACAAAGAGAAAAGATGTAAAAAGAAGGCAATAATACTATCACATTTCCCAAGGCCGTCCCGAACTTTCTGTTCTGGAGCAAGCATTCTAGGCTTTTGTCAGGAATCCGAATAACGAAGAGAAGTGGAGGCTATACCTTGTTTTTCCAATTAATTTTGTTGTTAGAGGGTATTTTTTTTTTTTTACCGACGCGGAGACAAAAAGGTGTGAGGCTGTTCAACCTGGAAGAGCTGGGAATCTGCTTTGTTCGCCTATTCGGGGCGAGAACTTTTGAAATCACCGTTAAAAGAAGAGACCTTTTTCTCAACCGCCCTTTGTTTGTGAAGATGAGTAAGTGTTGTGTCGACTGCTTTGCAACGTGGGTATCGGTGTCAAAGCACTCACGAGGGAAGTAAGAAAAGAGCGAATTTTTTGTTTTTTGTTTTTTCATGCATTTCTCCGGCACAAGATCATCGACACAAAAGGGAAAAAAAATCATTAATGAGATGAATGAATCTATAGATTTGTGTCTCTAAAACAGAGGATTTCGCTTGTAACGAGTTCGGACGTAAAAAAAAAAAAAATCTATTTCTTTCTGATCTCGAATATTACACATCCAAACATTCTTAGAGCAGCGAAATCAAGAACATGTTCGTTTAAGCACGCCACTGGAGTTCTCTTACAGCAAGTTTGCATCTACCGGTCTTTTCAAACATCCTTAAATGAACGAATCCATTAGAAATGACCGAAAGAATTCGATTTGTAGAAACTGTTTACAACGTGCGAGGATACAATAGACAATAGTTTACTCCGAAATCTTTTCTATCTTCTTGATACAGGCAATCTTGACACTTAAAATGTGATAAAAAAACATTCTGGTTAGTGAAGACTGTTTACAAAGATATAAAGAAATGTAGTTTCCTGCGAAGTTTTCTGAATCCCGTTAGATTTAAAATGCCAAAAACATTAAAATAGCCGCCAGATTTTGGTCATAAAAGGCCACTTACAACGATATCTTTTGTAGCGGAGTTGCCGTGAAATTCTTCTAATCATCTTGACTGTGAAATTTAAGAACACGTCAAAAAGAAAACCTAATTTAGATCAGTTGTTTCCGGTTCTAGTCTGCTCTTATTCTGGAAGTATAAAGTATCAAGAAAAGTTTTAAATAGCCTTCGTAGCATAGCTGACAACAAATTCTTCTAATCTTCTTGGCTTTGAAATTCAAGGACATGTTAATAGGAAAACCAAATCTCGATCAGCGGATTCCTCTTCTAGCGAGCTCTTATGCTGCAAGATGGAGAAAATAATAAAATAATTTTTCTCCCAATTTTATTATCTTTTAACATACCATCTTTCGGAGAGAAAAAAATTTCGGTAATATGATAGGATCATCAAAACCTCTTAATTTTTGAAAGAAATCCTATAGAGCTCGGTTGTAGCAAAGTATCGGTTATTGAGAAATATATTCAATATCCTTTGGATATTAGCTATCAAGAGCAAGTTAGTTCGACAGACAACTGAAGCCATTAGATCCCGCTTACAGCGACAGATAAATACCAGTTTGAATGATGAGATTTCAATCTCATTTGTAATTCCCCTAAAACGTGAATATTTTTATAAGATCGCAGGATTGCCGGCAGGGTATATAGTGCGATCGGATGAATTACTGAGATAAATTTATCGTGGTTTTTTAGGAGATTTTTTAATCTCCCTCTTTGGATCTGAAGTATTCATGTGTTTAGAAGGCTACTGAATACAAGTCAGCGTTATGAGCGCGCAACGAGCTCGGATAGTAAGATGTATCGCTTTTTGGGTACCGAAATTTTCCGAAAGGGGTTTCTCAAATACACGAAACGTCGCAACAAATGACGCAGAACGTCAAGGGTGTTTTGGGAAAGGTGTCATATGATTTTTTAACACGTGTATACTTTTTCTCGAATACCCCCCGCCAGCACTGTGGTTTGTTACAACAGCAACACCCTGCCTCTCGTTTAGGAAGCTGCAAGCTTAAAAAGCGAAAGTACGTTGGCAAAAAGGGTGGAGGAGCGTGTCGCTAATGCTCCAGAAAAGGCGTGTGCCTCCGGTTTCTCAGAAAAAGCAGAGCTGCAACAACACCCAAAACCACCCCTTGCGCAGGCCTCCTCGTAGGCTGCAGAAACCTACTTACATGTCGTTACAGGTAACACAGGCAGCTGAACTTTTCATTTCCAGAGCTCCTTTCTCTCTCGAACGCCAAATTAATGTTTTATTTATTTTCCCACTCTCATCGAATACTGCTTGGATTTCCGATTCAGTACGAGTGCCTCGCTTTATTCAGGTCGACCCGCAGGGGAGGGAAAAACGGATTAAAAGACTGAGCTTTGTTCCATTTTGTCTCTGATAACGATCACATTTTTTGGCCAGGGAGAAAGGTCGGCTTTCAGTTTCGAGTGGAACGCGCTTGGGATTGAATTGATGATCTTGTTGTAAAAGCACGTAACAGCTGTAGAATTAATTCTGATGTACTGTCCGAGATAAAGACATTTCACTCGGGTTCTCTTTTTAGCATCTTTCCACTACTTTCAAAGAGTCTAAACGATTGAAGTATAGAAATTTTTCAAACAGAACTAGCTGATATTAAGAGGGTCATCGCTGAGTTTCGGTCTTATAAAAGCGTATGATGATTTAAACAGGGTTTATATAAAAGGGGGTGGCATGGACCTTTGTACACCACCGACCCAAGTGTGTTGGACTAGGGTCATCCCCTCTGAAAAATCGGTTGCAAAAGAAACGTAAATCCTAGTATTAATTTTCATTACTCTGTCTGACTTCTCAAATAAAGGAAAATCTCGTCCACAGAATCGATAAAACTCTCTTTTTGGCTGCGTCATTGCATCTGAGAGTTGTTTGTCGTTAGTGGTTCATTACTGACCACATATATCCTCAACTAAAACGTTCTTTAACTTTGAAATATAGACTAAATTTGCTTAAAAATATTATTACAATGAAATTTGGATTAATTTACACGACAGAATGAACTTATGTATGGATCCTTAAGATCAGTAAAAATAATTTGCCTGACTCTTATGAGGAAGAGAAATACTTACCTAGAATCAGCAGACTTTCTTGCAGTGTTTGCATTCTAATTTCTGTTGCTTTCCTTTGTGAATAGGCTCTCTCTTTCTTTCTGTATTTGAAAACCTATGAAATTTAAACATGACTAGGGAATCTACAAATCTGAGTATTGAATCCAGTATTGTCTAATACTGTCCAAAGAAACAGCATTTGCTTTTCCTAAGTATGGAAAAAAGATTTTAGCGTATATTCGTAAATAATTATCTATAAATTATTCGTACATAATTGTTTATTTCTTGAATAATATACTTTGTTTTCGGTAAATTTTTAAACTACGATTTAAAAAAAATGCAATAATTATATAACGGAAGGTTTTTGGCTATTACTAATACAGTTACAAAACGTATCCCTCGTTTTATGTAATTGATTAATAATTGGCTGAAAACTAATTTAGATTATTGAATATAGCTTCTTAAAAAATACAGTAGTGTGCTTAAAGGAATAATAATTGAAAATAAAAGAATTTCTTTAAAGGAAGGGTTTTTAAGCTAGTTTTCCATGTTCTGTAACGACTGTTTTAAGATTTATAACTTGTATAAAAACATCCACTTTAAAAAATAACGAAAGTTGACTATAAATGCTGATGTGGCCAACTTAAACTGAAATATTTCATGTTTTTCTTTACTAATAAAGATTTTGGTTTCTATATTATAACTCGCCACGATCTCGAGAGAGTTAATGTACCGTGTAACATAAGACAGGCTTAACAAATCGAGAAAATAAAGTAGAAGATAACCGGTTGATCTATGCCAGGTTGCCTATCTAGTTAAAGCGCATGATAATTTGTCGATTCTATACGTAGTAAAAGTATCCAGTATCTCATGGGTTAAAAACCTCTGGCCGAATCCAAGAGGGTGCCACTTAACGATTCTCCCTACGTGTTCGTTAACTTCAGTACGCCTTTAGTGATGCGTCATAAATTTAAAAAAAAATAAAGAGTAAAGAATATATAAAAGAACTGCACGCCTAGTTTTCCTTCTCTTTGAAACCCTAGATGTTTGGAGAACTTTTATCAGTGGCAACATCCTAGATAGATCTTAATTTCTGGGTACTAAAAGCTTAAAAACTGATGTTGCAGAACCACTGAGCAGTAACTATACATTCTTCTTCCTCTTTTTTTTATTTCGCAAGTTCGACTATGCATTCTTTTTATCATTTCTTCGGATGATCACTTTTCCTTAGGATTTTCGACACAGAAGGCCCTCTGATACCGTTGGGAAACAAGGCTATCACAGACGCCTCGTAAATCTTAGGCTAAAGCGTCGCGCACAATTGAGGAAAGTAAACAAAAAAAAAGGCGAAAAGAACAAAGCATTTCCAGTGCGCGTTCGATGTTTCAAGATTGCCCCAATTTCTTTGTGGACGGACATAATAAGAAAGGAATGCAGAAGGTTTCTCTCGCGAAAGTCCTCAATTCATCGTGGCAGAGTACTCCCTCCGCCCGCATTTCTTACAGTTATATCGATCCTTTTCTCTGGTAATGCTCTCAAGGAAATGGCTCGTGTATTCTGGGTCACTATTCTCCACGCATTCCCGTCACCTGGGGTCTTAAAGATTGCCGAAGTAATACGATATTGTTTCAGACAGTACTTGAGTGTCATGGCATTGGGAAGAATATATTTGGTCTGTTTCTCTGGTGGCTCGACAGTCCGGGGTTGGCTTCAGTGACCTCTGAGAGTCTATGTCAGGTCAAACTGTTACTGACCACTGCCTTCAAGTTCTTAATGCTCTAAACGCTGAAATCTATTAGAAG
>CAJRAI020000290.1:0-30000 GCA_907164885.2 Dolomedes plantarius
GTGAGTGACATGATCCTTGGAGATGCACAGCAATCTGATGTGCAATCTCAGACTCAAGATATTAACCCGAATCCTAGTTTCAGAGTGATTTAAATTCAAAAGAAATTTTGCATACGTCCATACCAGATACTTGAAACCCCCGGATACTTCTAAAAATTCTAAAAGTGGTGCTTCCAAAATGCCGAGAGCGAGGAAGGAGAAAACTGAAAAAGAACCAGAGTTGACTGAAGAAGAAAAACAAGGTAATAGATTGCTCAAAATTTGATAGAATTGGGATTTCTATAATTCTTTATAGTATTCTATTACAATTTATTTATTTAACAGTTTATATATATTTCTATGTATGCATATATATGTATATATATATGCATAAATATATATTTATATGTATATATATACACGTGTGTATATGTATATATAGGTATATATATATATATATATGTATGTGTGTGTGTGTATATGTAAATATATATATATATATATATATATATATATATATATATATATATATATATTTATATATTTATGTGTAAGTATGTTAGGGTGTAAATGATTTTAATCATACGATTAAAATCAATGATTAATATTTAAATCAACTGATTTTTAAAAAAATCATTGATTTTAATCAAATAACTTATTTCATACATTACTTTGAACATTTTTTGTATATTTTCCTAAGGGTATTAAATTTAATTATAAACAGGGAAAGAAAGGAGACGTTTACTTCTCTTACATCTCGTTCATATAATTCAGTATAACTTATTTGCTTCTTAGAAAATTTTCCATTGTATCTATTGGTCTACTTTTGTCAATCTTGTCACTGTGTTAAAACTCTTACTTTATCTTGATTGGCGAGTTTTGTTTCTGAGAATAGGTCAGACAACCGATCTTAAGTACTCTTGGATCCTAATTATGAAGTAGAATGTTGAACAATAAATGAGAAAGGACCCAAGCTTTATTTAAACTTTGTTAAAGAAAAGTATGGAGATACCTTTGTAACATTTTACTGAAATTATTGTGAGCTCTCCTCCTTTTAATGGAACTTTGTTTGATAAAAAAAAGCTTAAAATTATTAAATATGATTAATGCAGAAAGTGGTGGAAATCAATAGCACTTCTAAAGAACTGTATGGATCAGAAAGAGTATTGATATAATGCAGATGTTATGTACTGCAAAAGGATATAACATCTGCTAGGAAACAGAGGGTGTTTTCCACTTTTCGACTTGCATAGAGCAAACTGTGAAACCAATTACATGTAGCTAAATTAGTGTTTATGTTTAACCAATCTTTAAATAAAACTAATTTTTTAAATATTTTGATAATTGTAAATAACAAATTAAAACTAATTTTCTTTTTTTATTTTTAGTTTGAAATCATTTTATTAGTTGTTTTTCTTTTGTTTCATTTTTTTTTGTCTTTAAGTTATTAAAGATTATTTTATTGACAATGGTCAGCAGTGTTTGAATTTGAAAATGTTTACTTCCTATTTATGTATTAGTTATATAGTAGTATAGTATATAATTTTAATCTATGGTATATATATAATAGTTTACATCACATAAAATTGAAATTTAAAAAATCATGATTATAATAAAAAAAATCCAATTATTTTGATTTTAAAAAAAACAAACCATGATTTTTACACACCCTGATGTATGTATATATATGTATGTAAACTGTATATTCTGGCATATAACCCGCACTTTTAATACAATATATAAGATCAAAATTTACTGGTGCAGATACAAAAAGTGATATTTAAAATTAAGGGAAAGATGGAAAAAAAAAATTTTTTTAGTATCTAAATGCTATTTATTTTAAAGAAAGACATATAAACTTAAAAATTTTTATTATTGCATAACATGAAGTGTTTATCTTATTCGTATTCAGTTATATCTTCAGGCACATCATCGAATTCTGTTTCATTATTATTAAAAATCATTAAATACGCATAACCCAACCCATCACTGTTTCTCTTAACCATAAATTAAATAATCATCTTCCATTCCATCTAGATTATTAGATATACTACATTTTTCTTGTAGTTTCATTCTATGCTTTTACCATCCACTCACACACTATTTCTAGATCGGCATGACGCATTTGGCTTCCAGTTATAAAAATGTTTTTAAACCTTCAAACATCCACCTATTCCACTGTCGTTTTGAATTTCCTTTGAATGGTTTATTGATACGCACATCTAAAGGTGAACTAATGGCATCAATCCGCTTGGAATAACTGCCGTGTTGGCTGTGTTACAACTCTTTCATAAATTTTTCGTATTATATGTTAGATGGATCTGAACATATCCCAAACTAAAGACTTTATGGATTTTTTAAAGCACCCAGGATGCTTTTGCCAACCATTTCTTATCCATAATTTTTATACAGTTTTGTCCATTCAACCTTTGCGGACAATGGCTGAATGGCTAGGGTGCTGGCTTTTGGTACCAAAGTCTGTGGGTTCGAATCCCACTCTTGGCATGGACATTTGTAGCCATTTGGAATCGGCTTTAAACAGTAGGTTCCGGTCTAATTAGCCCTCATGTAGCAAAAATTGACCGTAGCGCACCAAACCAAACCAAACCATTCACCCTTTCTCGTGAATATGAATGAAAACTCGTCATTTGGGAAATTACATGTTGCCATCGGCCGTTCTTTAAAAATAACCATGGGTTTTAATTTGTACTGTCCGCTAAGCAGGAAAGCATTATGGTGAAGTGAGATTTTTTCAGACCTGTTGTTTTTATGTGAACCATATTGTTCCTTTCACATCAGTTATTTTATTTTCTATCACATCAAACGTTACTGGAGTTTCATCCATATTCCAATATATAACAGTAAATATTTTTTTTTTTTTGTACATTCATAGGTCAATAACATACTCTGGAAAATTATCAATTTGTTGTCTAAATGTTTCGGATGCCTTTGCAAAACCTTTGTTTTATCTTGTAGAACTAAATTATTCCATGCCATAAATCGATTATACAAACTCAAAGTTTTCACTTTCATTTGCATTCTTTTTTGCCCACTTTAAGGCAAATAAACGTATGCTGTTTCTTGTTACAGTTTATCCATTCTTGTGGTTTTCTAAGACCCAGTTTGCGGCATTTTCTTCTAGGATATGCCATTTCATTACTTCTTTATGCAAAGCACATTTATTCTTTGCATATTCATTATTATTGGGATTTCATTTTTGTTCCACTCATGTATAGGGTTTTACCAACACCAAACATCCTTGTTGCAGCTTGATTTCCATATTCTTCGGAAATTGAATGACCTTTGCGTTTGAAACCATCACTTTTGTTTTCATATTTATGATTAAAAGGAGCACTAGATCAACTGTATTTCATTGAAAGCAAATGCAATTTATTAAAGCCTTCGATGTTCACTTCAAAATCATGGCTTCAAATGACTGGAGAAAGAGTCCTAAGTCTGAGAATCCATGTCGGGTCAGAAGTTCATTCTTATCTCCCCTGATTGCAGAATTATTTACTCCCTCAAGCATTTCCCCCGTACACATCATATTGTTCCCCTTATAGCTTGTCAATTCAGTATATAGTTTAAAGCGTGGGAAATCCTTTGAATGAAGGACTTTGAAAGATAAGAGCATCACACATGTACATTCAGGTTTCTTTGTAAAGAAAAAAGGTGCACGTTGTACGGAGAATATACCTAAAAATTAAAAATGTAGTTTAACAATTATAGGTGCACGTTATATGCCAGAATGTATGGTATATATTGTATGTGTATATGATATATATATATATTTCATAGCAGATTTTGATGTTAATGTATTGTTTTTATTTCTGGCATGAAATTTATTTTTAGCTAAAGTTTTATACGAAACGGCTGTCATGATTTTGAACTCGACAAAACCTGACAAGAAAGGTAAGTGCATGATACGCATATATATATTTTATGCATCCTAAACTTAATCATGAATTAAACTATTTAATTGATTTTTAATGCTACCTAAACTTGTTAAATAATTAGTGTTTTGGGGTTATAAATAAATAAATATATGTGTGTGTGTATGTATGTATATTACAAGCATATATTTATAGGTACATATATAATATATCCATTGTGAATTTAAATTTTTGAAATGCAGTATAAAACAGTAGTTACTTAATTGTGAGTTTTTCAGGGCCTACGATCTGTGTCAAACAGGCTGCGGAACTGAATCACCTAGAGGCTGGTAAAGTGATAGGCCCAAGCCTATTTCTTCGGAGACGTGTTTCCCCAAAACCTGACTGCTGCCAAGTACTGGTTGAGAAGTTGTCAAAGGAGAGAGGCTCTCCCTTTGCCCAAATGGTAAGCATTTAGTTTTTGTGACTGCTATTCTGCATGGTTTTTCATATCCGTGTTTCATGCCACTGCACGTCCTCTTAATGTATGAATGGTGTACCTGGCCAAATTCCTCCTGCTTTCATCTTATGTGGCTGTTTGGTCTCATTTTCGAATGGGCTAGAGCAGCCATACTCAACATTTTCTTCTCTTGGGCTGCATGCATGTGGTTTGCTACATTACGCAGACCGTAACATAGTACAGTATGCCTTATACCAGTGTGGTCCAACCCACATGCTGCCCAACCAATCAGTTTTGTTGGCCCTTGGCCTTCTCACTGGAAAAATATTTAATTTAACATTTGGAAAAAAAATAGTTTACCCTTCTTACTGATTTAAGTTTTTAAGACTTAAAATGTAATGACTTACATTTTACTTACATTTAGTAAGACTTAAATGTAATGCCGTTACTTAAAATTTAATTAACGGCCATATTGAAGCTTCACCTTTTGACCCTTATAATCCGTGGCGTGACTACTTCGATTTTCACTTTCATTCAATACTGTTACGAGGAACCAGGTGGAAAGAAAAGTCCGCCAGCCATCAGGAATTGTCTTTCCACTAATACGTCCGGGCACGAGAAGCGGCCCCTCCTCCAGGCAACGAGTGTTGGCCTGTCATTGGCTGTGATAGGTTTGCGATCGTTAGTGTGCTGCGGAGGATTTTCTGGAGGTGTTGGCTTCCGTATAAAAGGGAGTGCAGGGCTGTTCGAAGTGGTTGCTTTTGACCGAGAGAGGTTGTTTGAGAGATTTAGTACGGCGAGAGATTATTGTCATCGTTGTTGCAAAAGCGGTACCTAAAATGGCGGAACTTAAGAACGGCGTGTTGAAGATGAGAAACGGCAGTTTCAGTCGAAGTGGGAGGAAGTTACTTTTTTGTTGAACATAAAGGAAATCACAGTGTGTTATCTGTTCTGAAGTTTTGTGTGTTTCAAAGGAGTATAATGTGAGTAGACACTACCAGCTTGCATAAATCAAAATACGATCAATACCAGGGAAGTACCAGAAGTTGTGTGTTTCATGATTTGAAGCTGAAACTGTCTAGACAGAAGAATATATTTCGGCAGCCATCAAACACTGCTGGTTTAAAGGCATCATATGAGGTATTTTTAGAGCTAGCTAAAAGTCTTTTAGGGATGGTGAGCTCATTAAGAAATGTGCTGTAAAAATGGCATTTTCATTTGGAGATAATAAGATGGCTAAAAATTTTGAAACAGTTTCCTTGTCTCATCAGACAGTAAGACGTAGAATTAATGACATGTGTGGTGAAGTTTGAGGTTCTCTGAAGGGCATTTTGCAAAAATGTGAATTTTACTCTCTAGCTCTAGATGAGAGCACAGATTTAGCTCACATCGGCCAGCTCCTTATCTTAGTCAGAACAACAAACAAAGAATTTGAAATTCATGAAGAACTGTTGGAATTAAAATCATTAGAAACCAGCAAAAAAGGTATTGACGTATTCAATGCTCTGGATCATGTCATTTCTAAATATGGAGGTTTTGTGAAGTGCTCTGGCATTGCGACAGATGGAGCTAAAGCAATGGTTGGTCATAAAACTGGGTTAGTAGGACAGTGTAAAGAAAAAGGCATAAATTGTTTGTTTTTCCACTGCACTATCCACCAGGAGGCTCTCTGTTGAAAAATTTTAAGGCTTACTGAGACATTGAAAACTGTTGTAAATACTGTAAATTTAATAAGGGAAGGCCATAGACACAGAGCATTTATTGCATTCCCGGACAATCTGGAAGCTGAGTATGGTGACATTTCATTGTACTGTGAAGTGCACTGGCTAAGTGCTGGAAATTGCCTGCAACAGTTTTTTTGGGTTGAGGAATGAAATTCTTGCTTTTCTCACCAATGAAAACATTGGGCATGAGTATCGAGAAAAACTGGAAAAATCCAAGTTTTAAATAATCTTGCTTTCCTGACAGATTTAGCATTCCATCCAAATGAATTAAACCTGAAACTACAAAGCGGAAAACAATATCTCCCAGCTTTATGGACATATTGAGGGCTTCCACGAAAAACGATGTAATGCAAATTGCCCTGAAGGCAAATAATACGGCACACTTCCCATCTTGTCAGCAGTTGAAAGAAGAAAAAAGTGACACATTTTATGAAATAATAAATATTTTTTCATGAAATAATAATAGATATCAAGAAAGAGTTCAAGGATTTTGACTCCCTAAAACCAAAACTTGCACTGTTCAACAACCCTAATGATATTGAAGTGAGTGAGGTGCCCTGTGACCTTCAAATGGAAATTTGTGATCTTCAGGCAGACCCATTCTACCAGACTAAAAAGCATGATGTCCCATAAAAATTCTGGAAACTGATTTCTAAAGAACGTTTTCCTAAACTGCTTTAATTCTCTCTGCAAATGTTATTGCTGTTCAGCAGTACATACTGTACGAAAGTGCTTTTTCTGCTCTCGAACAATTAAATCAAAACGAGAAATCGAATTGAAAGTGCTTACTGAAATCGAACCCGAGACTTTGTCTTGCTGAACTTACAGTGGACATTGATAAACTTGTATCAGGAAAGCAATGCCAATCATCATTGATTTTTCGACTGTAAAATGAAGTGGTATATTAAACTAGTATATCAAACTTCTTGTAATATAAATTTTAATGATTAGATTTTAAGTTTTTGAATACAATATCTAATTTGTTTTCTTTCTGGAATGTCTCTGGCCCTCACATTTCTATTCTAAAGTTTGATTGGCCCTCGGGTAACTAAAGGTTGGACCACACTGCCTTATACTGTAGCGTACTGGAAGTATGGTCTTAATTTTTCCCAAGACCCCACAGATTGCTTGAAACACAGCTGCATGTGTATCGGGGAAAGTCTTGCCAGTTTCCACCGGTTCTGAACACGTGGGGGATTAAAAAGCATTTTCCCAGAGATGCAGCCAGTAAAGCTGTCATCCTAACGATTCTGGAATGTAATAAAGTTTCGGCGTTACGAAGGAACTGTCACCAACGATTGCCGACCCCCTCTCTGACGGAGAGAGGACGCACAGAATCCACCTTGTGTGGATGTGTTTTTTTTAAGCTCCTGAGTTGGGACTGATAAGTCTGGGAGCGTGCTTTGTAGATCTGCACAGAGTTAAATGGAATATGTTGTAACCTTAAATGTTAAATTTTTTGTTGCTTGTAAATAAAATTCCTCGTTAAGTTTCTGTTTTAAAAATTTTATTTAGGACTCTGTCTTTCTTTGCTATGGATCCAATAGTTGTGAAATTTTTTCAAAATGCCTCAGAGAGTTTAGCCTTGTCGCGACGCCACAATACTATTATAATGTAAAATATAAAATTCAAAACCTAAATGTATTCAAACGTTTCTTTTTAAAATGAACGTGATTTTTTTTATATTGAGGCAAAATTTTGACTATTTTAGATGAATTGGGTTTATACTTGCTATATTCTACTCTCAATACATCATCAATGTAAGCCAATTTCGGTATACGTTCTTTGCTTGGTTCATTTTAAAATTGGATGATTCACAAAGATGCGCTGAAACGAACAACGTGAGCAGCAGGTGGCTTATTTTTCTATAGTTTTGTATTTTACAGGCACTCATTTACAAAATTATGTTTACAAAAGCACCGGCCTGATAATGAGTGCTTCATGCTGCACATAAAAGCTTGAATACCCTTGGGCTAGAACAGAGGTGGGGAACCTTTTTACCATTAGAGGCCACATGTAAATTAGGTAGTAATAAAGGAGGCCGCATAAGCTAATGAACCTATAAATGACACTTTTATGAAATTATTATAGTTTTAACAATTTGGTGCATTATATAGAAAAATAACAAAAAAAAATTAAGTCCTTATTTATTTATTATTTGACATAAAAAAGTTACAATATAAAACATTTTTGTATTCACATAAGGATAAAAACTTGTTATAACATTAATAATTATTATTTTTTTTTTTTTTTGCAGAAAAAATAATACGTTTTTACATACACGGAGTCAGTCACGACAATAATAGTAAGAAAATAGTTTTTGTGTAGAGATCGTATAACATGTCCGGTAGTATTGCTAAGAAACTCTGAGCATTAAATGAGATATAAAGTGTAGTTAAAGTATCATACAATCGAGGTAAACGAAGCTCATTTGGATAAATATACAATTGTAGCGACTTTAGACAACAATTTCAAAATGTCGACTATATTTCAGCCGACACTGTACATACATTTGTGCCGTTCTTTATTTAATTCTATTGATTTGGAAATTGTTGTAATCTATATAATTAAATATTAATTAACTCAAGTGCTGGCTTTTATGAAGGCCGTGCGTTCCCCACCTCTGGACTAGAGCGTCTCCTCTGTTTTGAAATGGATATCATCGTAACAGTTTTCAACATTTTAAAAATATTTAGGTGTATGTGTATAAATATACAGTGAAACTTCTGCGAAGTTTCACTATATATACAGTGAAATTTTTTTACGGCAGCCAGGCCTGGTTTGACAAAAAGTGGCTGTTTTGCTGGGTAGCCATCGAAAAGGGGTTCCTTCCATAACATTCAGTCTATGTAGTCGTGAATAAATTCTTAACAATTAAGAGTTATCGATAAGGGTGGCTGGCTAGAGAAGAAAAAAGTGGCCGTTTTGAGGAGGGACTTGCTAGTCACCCCACCTTTACGGCCACCTTATTTTGGAACCATGACTGGCTGTCATAGAGAAGCTTCACTGTATATCTATAAACATATAATATATACACACGCACACATAAATATATATACATACTCCTATACACCTATATGATATATACAGATAAGAATATAAATTTTATTTCCTTATGTTCTAATACTGAATAAGTTATTGTTTTTGTATAATAGTTTTCTTTTAGCATTTAGGTTTAATGTATGCTGCCGGCTTGGGAGTTCCTGCTAGTTTGGCAAAAGTGAGTCTCCTTATATTGATTCTACATATTGTTATTTGTAATATTTTGGGTTTTATAGGTATATATATATATATATATATATATATATATATATATATATATATATATATATGAGCATTTATATATAAACATACAAATATATATAAATATACACACATCTAATATTTTCTTGGTAATGGATTTTAATCAGACACCAGAATTGTTACATACATACATATATATATATACACATAATATATATTGTCATGTAGAAATTTAACTACACTAAGTTATTTACTAATCCTCCTTTATTTGATGGAAAGACAAGATCACAACAGACCACTACAGCAGGTACCGAACTGCCTGTCGATTCAAAGCTATGGGTATATATATGTATATATACACACATCACACTCAATAACATCCAGGAATTTCTAGATGAACAAGAATTTGAATAATTTAGGCAGGAACAGAAATGAAAATTTGCATTAGATAAGTTATAAGGAAAGAAATTAGCGTACGAGGAAAATACAAATACTACAGGGTGGTCCTAAATTGAGTGCATTTCATATTTGAAAAGTAAAAGAAAAAAAATGAGGTATGTACGTGTTTCTCTTCTTGGAAAGACAATTTAAAACTGTTTTACACATCAAAATTTTAAACATTAAATAACTTCCACGTAAGCCAGTAGATAGCGCGACAACGTTTCGCAAAAAAAATTTATTAGTTCCATCAATCTGCTAATGGTTACCGTATAGGAAAAACCAGTGTGCATTTTGTGGTTCCATGAAAGCAAATGCGTTGTAACTCATTTTGTTCTTTTTTATCAATTTTGGACAACACCAGGGAGGTCCAAAGTTATTGAGCGCATTTCATGTTTGAAAATGCTGTTGCACGTGTGGGGACCATCCTCTTTTAAAGCATGTATTCGTTATATGTATATATATGTGTGTGTGTGTGTGTGTGTGTGTATATATATATATATATATATATATATGTGTGTGTATATATTGTTAATTGGTGGATCATATATGTAGAATTCATCAGGCAAAAAAAACTTGGATAACTTAAGGCTTTATTAAATTTCAAACATAAAGAAATAAAGAAACTTTCCAGCAGTATATTCAAACATAATCACCTTGGGTACATGAAAGCAAATATGGCATCTATCTTGATGCTGGCTGCAGCTTGCTTGCCTTTACACTGACCAAACTTGGGCTTTTATATCCTTATATGTAAAACAAATCTGCATATTCTGAAAATATGTGCATGCGATGCCATTTGATCAAAAGAAATTAAAACCCAGGGTTGAGGTGCAACTCCCTTCCAACTACTCGATCACTATTTGATGACCTCATACCTGGGAACCAATGAGTAATTAACAAATGACATCACATGCCTATCATACTTCAACTACCTCCAAATGAAAACATTGGCCGAGGTAAGTGAGCAGCTCTTAACTATGCGACAGAAAAGGTAATTATCAATTACAGCTAAAATAATATTTAATTTAAACAAATTCTATCTTATTTATACATTATATTTTTGGACTGGATGTCAAGCCTGGGGAAAACCTATTGGGGATAAAAATATACTTAATTTTTAATCCTCGGTGGTAACATATGTATGTACATATAGGACCAAGCATACTTGGGAACTAACTGTGGGGTTCTTGACCACTAACCGAGACATATGCTGTATGGCACCCCAAGCGCACGGTCATGACAGCAGAGATTGGCACTGCAGGACTTGGTCCTCAGTGCTGAAAAGCAATTTGTACTGTTATACCATTAGTTTTATATATATATATATGTGTATATATTTATATATACATATATAAATTATACGTATAATTTTTTTCAGGCTGTGGTTTACTATACTTTCTCAGCTCTTGGTGGTGACACTTGGTCGCAGATGATCATGGTATGGTTTTTTAAATTTTATTTTAAGTTTGATCCATTTTATATATATATATATAATCTGAAAATATATATGTACAAGTAATCTGTATACGCATATATTCTCTTGCATGTACATGTATACATATTTATATATGTGTGTGTAAACTTGTATACACATATGTAAGTAAGTATATATACATACACATTTATACATGTGTGCATATATATATATTTATTTATATACACATTTATGTATACATGTATATATATAAACATACACATGTATACATGTATGTATACAGTAAAACTTCTCTAGCCGGCCGCCCCTCTAAATGGCCCCCTTTTTTGGGCTGGCCTGCCTTCAAGAAGTTTCTATATACCTATATATATATATAAAAGAGCTTGTCTGTTTGTTTGTCCACTATAGAATCATAGACTGTTTCACCCACCGGGACCAAATTCGGCACAGTTAATGTTTTGGACCCGAGAAACTTAAATCAGGAAAAACGAAATTTGGGGCTCAATTAGTTATTTTTAAATTAATTTTTTTAATGTTTTTTGTGCCCTTAAGATGTGCATGTACCCCCTGTGGATACAGCTCTTTCCCCTCAACCAGCTGCGTTAAGAGGGGTGGTTTGAGGATGATGGGGGGGGGGGTCAAATTCCAATGCGTGGAAGGAAGAGGGTTGGGAATAACCTTTGGCTCTGGCTCCCCAGATAAACACAACTTTCCTGGCTCTGGTATTTGTTGCAGAAATGGGAAAGTACAATTGCCTGCAATTCAAGAACCACCCGAGCCTTTGAGACCATTACTCACAGGTAATACATCTGATTCAAAACATTTCTTACAAAACATACAAGTTAAAGGAAAAAGGCTTCATGCGGAATCAAGACTTACTTTGATTAAATAAAGGGGATAACTCATCTTGCACTTTACCTCTTGGGTGATGTGGAAAAAAGTATGTTTTTAAGGGAAAAATAAATAATAAGGGCAAATGTAAGTTATAAAACTTATTTCTAATTAAACAGTGGATCAAACAAATCCAATTAAATCTAATTGAACAGTATCTAACAAATATAATTAAACAGTAAACTTATTCAATCCAAACGTGCGAATCACGCAACACGGTGTTATTAATTCTTAATAAAATCAGACGAAGGTCCGTAGGCTCAATTTCTTTGTTATTGTTTGTATATCATTTCAGTAGAAATGCGCTAAGCGCATTCTGTCTGGCCAGATGAACATGAAGAGCGGGGGGGGGGGGGGGGCAGCCCAGTATTTTTTTGATGGAATGCATGAAATATTTTATATTTACCCGGGCAATAATGGTAGTATATATATATATATATATATATATATATATATAAATATAATACATATTGATTGACAAGTGTATTTTTGGACAGGGTTATCGTCACTGGGCAGGTTTAGGCCTCGTGCCAAACTGCGAGTCAGCACTCACGTACTATAGGAAAGTGGCAAAGAAAGGTGAGAGCTCTTTTTATTTCCATAATAAAAATTCATTCACATTGTGTTCACTTAGATGGTTATATATATATATATATACACATACATACATACACACACACATATAAAGTGGAATCTCGATTGATCATTCCCCGAATCACCGTTTTCCCGTATGTGTCATTTATGTCATCCAGTCCCGACGATACTATTTCTTCATTATGTTCCCACATCTATTATTTTTCCCCATTAATCATTCAGTTCACTCGGTCCCTTGAGAAACGATAGTTTGAGATTCCACTCTATACTTACTGAAGAGCAAAAAAAACTGGTACAGGCGTGCTACCAATCGGCATAATTCAATGTAGTGGGCAGTGCCTATATAAGACAACAGCTGTCTGGCAAAGCTGTTAGATCAGTTCCTGCAGCAACAATGGCAGGTTATCACGATTTATATGTGTTTGAATGTGATATTATACTCGGCATACAATAGATGGGATATAGCATCTCCGAGGTAGCAATGCAATTTGGATTTTCGCACACGACCATTTCACGAGTGTACCATGAATATTATGTATCCGGTAAAACACAAATTCTCCAACAGTGGTCCGACTGGAAAAAGCCCTTGAATGAACAGGACCATCGATGACTGATGAGAATCCTCAAACAAGATAGACGTGCATCACTTCCTGAAATTGCTGCCAATTCCAATGCTGGGGCATCAACAAGTGTCAGCGTGCAAACTGTTCAATGCACTGTCATTGATATAGGCTTTTGGAACCGCAGGCCCACTCATGTGCCATTGTTGACTGCACGGCACAAAGCTTAATCCCTTGTCTGAGCCCGCCAACACCTCCATTGGACTGTTTATGAGCGGAAACACGTTGCCTGGTCTGACGAGTCTCGTTTCCAATTGTATCGGGCGGATGGATGTGACAACTCATGAATCCATGGATCGTACATGTCTACAGGGGAGCATTCAAGCCTCTGTGATGGTATGGGGCTTGTGCAGTCAGTGTGATATGGGACCCCTGATACATCTAGAGATGACTCTGACAAGTGACGGGTACTTAAGTATCCTGTCAGATCCATTCATGTCCATTGTGCATGCTAACGGACTTGGACAGTTCCAGCAGGACAATGCAACACCCCACACATCGAAACTTGCTACTGAGTAGCTCCAGTATCACTCATTTGACTTTAGACAATTCCATTGGCCACCTAAATCCCCAGACATGAACATTATTATGCAAGTATGCGATGCCTTGTAATGTGCTGTTCAGAAGAGATCTCCATCCCCTTGTACTCCTGTGCATTTCAGGACTGCCCTGCAGGATTCATGGTGTGTCAGACATTAGTCCATGCCACGGTGTGTTCTAGCACTTCTACATGCTCGTGGGGGCCTATACGATATTAGGCAGGTGTACCAGTTTTTCTGGCTCTTCAGTATATATATATATTTATATATATATATATATATATATATATATATATTTGGGTAGGCCAAATAAAACCTTTTTTTTCAATTTTTGATGATGGGTAGTATGGAATAGGTTCTATTCGTGGCTCTAAGTTCACAGAATATTTGAAATTTTTAGGACATATCCTTGTGCAAAAATGTGTGTATGAAGTTTCGTAATGATGTACGATTGGCAAAATGAACGACTTGTTCATTTTGCCGTGTTATATTCATGTGAGCCATTTACGATTCACTAGATCGGGAGAATAAAAACAGGGAAGAAAAATTATAAATAAAAAAACCTAAAGTAAAGGTGAGGGAACATATATAAACAGATAATTTCCTAACATATATATATATAGTGATACCTCTGTCTATCATTTTTAAAGGGACCTCTTGAACTAAACTATAGATGGGAGAACATAGAACAAGCTATCAACACATTTTAATGTTTGATCTACCCTAAAAATATTTTCTGAAGTACATAAATGCTAATTTCAGGATTGTACCGAAATTCCAAAATAATAATTTTTCTTTCCAATGCTGCAAGCGGTCCAAGTAATAATAATAAAATGAAAGATATACACCTAGGTACACATTGTTATTTGTTATATCTGCACAAGTAAGCAGTATTTTTTCTGTTTTCCTCATAGCATCGATTATTGTATGAGAATATAAAAAAAATTTCAGTTTGTCAAACGTCATGTATGCTTCCGATAATGGAGGTGTACAGGCATTGGATCTTAAAGATCTTGCGTGTTGTCTTGCGTCGCAGAAGCTTTTGACAACCCTTCAAGTTGCGACATCATCATCCAATGCAACAAATGCATCAAAATTGTTTTGTAATAGTCTCATCCAGACTTGTCTTGTGAAGGAGCAATGCAGTAAAAGCTACGAATATTGCAGTGGGTAGAGGATTGATCTATGTGATTTCTTTTGGCTAGTTTTACATCGAGACTGGGTAAAATACACGACACATACGATCAATCGAGATTCCACTCTCTCTCTATATATATATATACAGGGTGTCCATAATTAAAGTCCCACTTTCAAAAGGCTGCAAAAAAATCACTTTTTTTTTTATTATGCCAAATCGTTTCCGCCTTCTTCCAGTATATTCAGTTCAAATTTGAAGTCATTCTGACCAGTGGTTCTTTTTTAGCAGCCTTTTGAAAGTGGGACTTTAATTATGGACACCCTGTGTATATATTTTTACAGTATAATTTGTATGAGATTGCGAGTCTTGCCTTTTGCAGTGGAAGAAGAACTGTCCACTAGTGGGGGTTTCCTGATACAGCGTACCCGACTCTACGACGAAGTCGAGAATCTGGGATCTGCCGCTGGTGTCCTTGACGACGATCTTATCCAGTACTACCAGTTCTTGGCAGACAAGGGGGATGTCCAGGCTCAAGTAAGTTGTCTTAATATGATAGGGAATTTTATCAGAGGAGACATTTTTCTGAATGGAATCTTTGTACTTTTCAGGTTGGTTTGGGCCAGTTGCATTATCAGGGAGGGCGTGGCGTCGAACAGGATCATGCCGTAAGTTATGCTTTTTTCTTTATTGGCAGCCTATTTTCTCTCAACACTTTGCAGGCATGGAACGAGGGATTGCACAGTCGGGAACCCAGAACTGGGTGTTCGAAAGTACTCGGTATACACAATTTCTAGCTTTGGCCAAAATAAAGGATTAAAACACGATCCTTAGGTTTCAAAAACAACAAGAGTTTAACCATGCTTTACAATTGACCAGTCTTTAGACGTATTAACTCGTCCCTCTCCGAAGTCATGCTGCCAAAAGATGTATCTATCTTTTATTAATTTATTTCTTGTGAAATTTTCAAAAGATATTTATTGCAGTTTTATTGGACTGTAATTGATATCATTAATCTGGTCTCTAATCCAGTGGAAAACAAGCCAGAATCCAGAAGTTTCGGGTTCTAGAACCCATTTCCTTCAGTTCAAAAGAAATATATTTGTTACTTACGTGATAAACTAAAATTCTTTACACTATAGATATAGTTTTTCATTCATATTGAGTTTTGTTGTTCATTTATTATTCAAAACCGGTTCTGTAATCGCTACATGTTGCGTAATGTTTGTGGCAAGCATTACATCACAAATGTTTCATCACCAATGCTTGACTCCAAAGGTATATGTACACACACAAAAATATATATACACATATATATTATTATACATATATACTCTATATAAAAAAAAATTATTCTATGCAGCACAAAGTTGTCTGATTGTAATGAAAGTTCGTATGCAAAGATGTTTCGACCAAACATGTAAATGGTTAAAACTCGATTTCCAACGGATGAATAGCAGGAGTTCCGGCGCATCAGAACTGCGCATCCAGTTGGTTAGTACGTATATAAGGAGCGAATCTCAATCTGATGTTTGAAATTTCTGTTGCATTTTGATTGCGGATATCTTACATCGACTGTAACAATGCCTCGATGAAGGATTTGTGCTCATTACGGGCATATTTCAGAAGTCGAAAGAGGTTGTGTTATCGGATTAAAAGAAGCTGGTTGGGCAAATCGAGGAATTGCTCGACATCCGAGTCAAAGTGATACAGCAATTAGACGATGGTGGCAAGAATGGCAGATTAAAACATCAGGATGGCAGTGGTCGACCACAACAGAACAGGAAGGCGGTGTGATTATCAGATCAGCTGTTACAGCAACAAATTCATCGTTATCAACCCTGCAACACGTGACCTGTACACAAGTGTCCAACATGACTATTACTAGACAACTGAGAGAGTGAAATCTACACTCGTGCTAACCGTTACCCCTCACGCCTGTATACTGTCAAGTCCGTTTACAATGTTGCTTAACTAACAGTGTTTACAGTGTTGCTGACTAATTTAAGAGTGGTGTACACTCTTATACACACCTGGTTTCATGTTAATCTTGTCCTTTGCAACAATGATCTTCCAAAGTCCACATGTGTCTCTTACAGCAATGACTTCATGTTTTTGCACAAGAAATCGAATAGATTTAGGTCCAGTGAGCTTGGTGACCACATCCAATCCACTGTCCAGGATATGCGGCATTCAGGAAGTGGCGCTAAAGTGTGATGGGGTTCCCTCATGCATAAAACATATGTCGTTCTGTGTGGTGAGTGGAGGATCTTGCAAGAAACAAAGACATGGTACACTGTGCCGGTCAGTCATTATGGCAAGAGATACCGTCCTACTGATCAATCACCAATGATATCTGCTAGAAACAAAGACATGGTACACTGTGCCGGTCAGTCATTATGGCAAGAGATACCGTCCTACTGATCAATCACCAATGATATCTGCTCAGATGTTCAATGGAATGTCTGCTGGTGTTGTAGTAGCTTGGGGATTGCAAAACTTATGATTTTGTTTATTCACATTTTATGAAACTTCAACTTGGGTATTGAACTTTACACTTTTCAGACACCCTGAGTGGAATGTGACCCGAGGTTGCATTGTAAATGTTGTTCATCTTGAGTACTATCACCCCTCTTATTTGATGACACAGTGTACTAACTCCCTGCATATATATATAAATATATGAATAGGAATATACATATATATATATATATATATATACACACAGTGATATCCACTTATAAGAATCACGTTTGTTATTACTGTTTTTGATTCTTATAAGCCGTTGATTCTTATAACCGAAATTTAGGTTTTTGGACAGGCACACACATACCTATATATACATATATTAGATAATTTACCATAGAATACTCTTTAATTTACATTAACTATCTTTTATTAAAATTATTTTTTATAGTTTTAAAAATAAAACTTAATTTTTAGACCTATAAGTAGATACACGTGATTATAGTAAGAGAAGAAAAAAATACAATATTTGTTACAAGTTACAACATACCTGCTTAACAGTTTTAACATTTCAACCACAGGAAGGGAGCAAGAAAAAGTTTTCTACGGTAGTTTGACGTAATGAAGTTTTCAGAAGGCTGTTTATACCTCTTTCAATACTTATAGTCTCAGACGAAGATTTACTCGGATGGGTAAAGTTGCCCCCGGGTCAAGCTAATAGTACAGTGTTGTGTAAAGCGTTAAGGGGAAACTATTATGTTATGTCTAATAAAGAAAGGGGGGAATTTTACGACTATATTCCATCCCATCTTATCAATCTTTCTTTAAAAAAAAAAAGAAAGAACTTCGTGCCTTTTGATGGTTTAAGTAGCTTTTTTTGAAAAATGAAAGGAAAGCGAAGAGTGTAAACTGATTCTTAAACCGGTGGATTGATTCTTTAAAGCGAAAATTTTAACATGGAAATAATACATTTGTTTTTGTTTTCGCGATATTGATTCTTATAAACGGTTGATCCTTATAACCAGTGATCACTATAAGCGGTGGTTTCTGTATATGTGCTGTCCACATGGTATAGTTGTTAGCGTCACCTCTGTTATTTTTTTTGACACATTTTACAAACACTGTGTGTGTATGTATATATATATAAGAAGCAAATAATTATTGTACTATGTTGATTTTTCTTTGACACCAAGTGAACATTTTCTGATTTGATTTGAATGTTGATTGTCATCCAATTTTTAATTCTGTTCTTCACTATGATTTATTCTGTCACTGACGCTGTTTCTTTGTTTTCACAGAGAGCTCTGAATTATTTCATGCAGGCAGCAGATGCTGGAAATGCAAATGCCATGGCCTTTCTCGGCAAAGTAATGCTTTTTGATTAGCACTTTATAATCTATGATGAAACTGTGATGTACTTTCCCATTCTGCCAACCACTTACCAACTGCAGTATAAAAAATATCACCAGATTATGTCTTCCAGCACAAAAGTCTCCATCTTATAATGACTTGTTGGCTGTCGTGAGTTTAGACAACGAGAAATGCTTTAGGCAAAAACGAGTGTCGATAATCCATTGCACCAGCAATATGTGAAGTGTAAATGTGGTGACATGAATCCCTATTTTTTTTACTTTCTCTCCAAAATACATGTTCACTCTTGTAAACTACCGACTTACTCTTTCTCAGTAATGGGAAGATCCCACAGTGCAAAGATGATGAAATAAGCAGTCCAATGTCTTTTGTGAATGTAGTACTTGCCACTTGGAATTGTTTGCCGTGGCACAGTGGATGCAAGCCTACGAGGTCATTCCCAGTCGGTAGAATGGGAAAGTACTAACTGAGATATGTTTTGTGTATGAGCCTTCGATTGTTGCATCATGGTTCATTTTGTTTTTCAGATGTATTTGGAAGGGGGCAGTGTGGTCAAGCAAAACAATGAGACGGCCTTGAAATATTTTACTTTAGCAGCAGAAAAGGTAGGAAGCAAATATTTATATACAGGGTGTCCATAATTAAAGTCCCACTTTCAAAAGGCTGCAAAAAAAGAACCGCTGGTCAGAATGACTTCAAATTTGAATATACTGGAAGAAGGGGGAAACGATTTGGCATAATAAAAAAAAAAGTTCCAAAATGTATCAATAGATGGCACTGTAACATTTTGGAACTCTTTTTTTTTTATTTTTTTTATTATGCCAAATCGTTTCCCCCTCCTTCCAGTATATTCAGTTCAAATTTGAAGTCATTCTGATCATTGGTTCTTTTTTTGCAGCCTTTTGAAAGGGAGACTTATGTATATACAACCTGTGCGGATGACATGTATATATGACCTTCAGGCAAGACCACCTGTATCATCTTGCCTACTCTGCTGTGGTGTTACCTTTTTAAAAAGGGGGGAAATAAATTATTAAGATTGTTAAAGCTTACGTACTCTCTTAGAGGCGTTTAAAAAAGGATAATTGCGTGAAATATATTACTTAATTGCGTTGTGTTTGGGAGCAATAACCCTTAAAATAAAAACACCTGATTCGTTTGCTGATGGCCCTACTGTCGTGAAGAACAAATTAAATTAACTTTATTACTATAAAAGATGCCCGAAAGAACAGCTAAGAAGTGAAAACTGAGGCAATAATCGACATGACCAAAATTTAACATGATTTATTAAACATTATATGACCATTAGTATACACTGCCTAATGGCTAATTTCCCATTGAGGATACACTCTCCTCAAATTTTTAACATAATTTATTCGTATTATTATATAATTTAACGAAATTCATGTAAGTGGCTGGTAACCAAAAATTTTAATTCATTAATTATTAAATTTAAAAAGTTAAAAACATTACTGCTGCAGTGAATAATTAAAATGAAACGCGTGGGTGAAAATGATGGATCTTGTAAGTAGAATTTATCAGGCAAAAAAAGACTTGGATAACTTTGGCTTCAAACAAAAAATAATGTCCAACAGTATATTCAAGCAAATAATCACGTCTATTCTGAGCGCTGACTGCAGCTCGCTTGCTGGCTTCTCACTGACCAAACTTGGCCTTTTTATATCATCATATGTGAAACAAATCTGCATATCCTGAAAAATATGTGCATGCGATGCCATTTGATTAAAAAGAAATTAAAACACAGGGTTGATTTGTACCCGACTTCAAAATACTCGATCACTATTTGATGACCTCATACCTGGGAACCAATGAGTAATTAACAAATGACATCACATGCCTTTCATACTTCAACTACCTCCAAACGAAAACATTGGCTGAGGTAAGTGAGCAGCTCTTAGTATGCAGCAGAAAAAAGGTTACAATTAAAACAAATTTAATTTAAACAAATGCTATTTTATTTATACATTATACTTTTTGGACTGGAAAACCTATTGCATTATCCGGTGTATTTCTGGGAACGTGCTGTGGAAAACTGCAAAAATGGCGATGAACTCGTAGATAGATTACTTTGCCTTACCAGCCCAGTTTAAGCAAGGGTATGGATGCATTATAGAAAATTTATTATTAAATGAAGAAACAAAAATAAATAACTCTAAAATTAATAATTAAATATGTTGAATATTTACCAGCCACCAAAAAAAAAAACAATATACTAAAAAATTTAACAAGTAAAAGAATAAAATGAAAAAAAATCAATGTTACAGTCATATCTAGTTATTTAAAGTTAAAGAATCAAATATTAATGCTTGCCGTGATCTAATATTTTGATATACTCTCGTGCTACCTCCCGTTATCAGAAAAATTGCGCACTTTTTGCTAATAATGTTCAGTGATAATGAAGCAATTAAAAATTGGATGACCGCTAGTTGGAACAAGTTGAGTAGAGGCTTACAGGGTTTTAACAATGCTAATCTATTTAAAGACGCACGTTATATATTAATTATATCCTATAATGTTAGTTATGAAATGTGTTTTACCTACTCCACAGTGCTACGTTTCTTAAACATGGATTCAATTGCTTTTCTTTTCAGAACAATCCGGTGGGGCAGAGTGGCTTGGGACTCATGTATTTACATGGAAAAGGTGTCCCAAAAGTAAGTTCTTTGTTTCAAAATCAAGATATCAGGAGTGGGCAGTTGAAATTTCCTCCATTTTGCATGAAAGATCCTTCTTTTATACATGATTTGTATGAACCCTGAGGTGCATTTCAGGAATGTGTCATCTCTTTTCAGGATTACAAGACTGCATTCAAATACTTCACTTCGGCAGCCAACCAAGGCTGGGTAGATGGGCTTCTACAACTCGGAAATATGTACTACAGTAAGATACTCTTTATCATGGGAATGGGTGACGGGTCATCTGCATATATGCACATACATAATTTATATATATGCATCGGGAGGATCTGAAAGTAATGCAGGATTTTAGTTTTCCAAAAATTAACATTAAATTGAATCTTTAATCACACATTTTATGTAATCTTGAGCTTTTTTTTTATTTGTACACTAATGGTGCCTTGTGACTAACTTCATATCCATCATATCATGCTTTATGAATTGATGGCAGAAGCCACTAGGGAGATTTGTTTGGTCTATCTGTGAATGTCATTGCTGAAGATTGTTTGGAAGGGGAAATTTGAATGTTGAGGCAGCCAAGGAAAGTGTCACCAGTAGGGAAACAGTCGAGAGGCTTCACTGTGCAGAATCAGCAGCAATGGAACATTTGAAATGAATAGGCAAGTCTTACTTGTGGGTTAAACAGGAATGGATCAGCACAACACACTTTCTAAAATGAAATGAGCCCTCTTTCCTATTTACATTTATTTGTTCCACAATTATGAGGCCTTCAAAGCAAATCAGCAAGCAGTCTAATGTCTGCTACCTACAACTTTCCGCTCAACTCGTCAGATGAACAGCATTGAAAGAACTATTTGTGGGCCACACTCCCCCACCTGAGCTCTAGCAAGAGCTGACACTAAATAAATAGGTTTACAAATTTTAAAAATGAAACGTGAATAATAATAAAGACATACCAAACGACATAAATCTAAAAATAAAACTAGTAACTACTTGCTAGAAAATATTAAGTCTTTTTTAGGTTTATGAACAGTAAAAAAAAACTTACATTGAACACAAGAGTTGAATAATTATGGGATATAAAAGTATATTAATATTGAGTAAAATACAAATATTTCAATTTTGGTTATTAACTTCTAAATTGTACTAAAGTTGAATTGTTCTAAAGTTGATGCTGGCCGTTGGTGTTCTAATCAAACATCAGATTTTACCATCTCTACCTGGGAAAATTTTACCGGGTACTAGCTGATCTTAAATTCAACAAATAATTTTTACTCCCCCATCTCCGAAAATGAATGTGTGCTTAAATTTATTGACTAGGGAATTCATAGAACCCAACAAGTCTTCTGATGTTATTCATGAAACTGATAGAGATAGCAAACATTTCCCAGTTAGGAAATGAGCAGGAGTAAGTGGTGTAGGTATAAAAAAGTTGAGAATTACTGCTATAGGCAACGCTTTTGTTGGGACATGTCTGCTGTAATGTTCATTTTTCTATAGCCTATTTTCTGAATTGTCCTAAAATATTGCCGTGTCTGTTTTCAGGTGGGCTAGGGATGCCCAGGGACTATAAGATGGCAATCAAATACTACACAATGGCTTCACAGTCAGGCCACGTTCTCGCTTTCTACAGTCTCGCACAAATGCATGCTACCGGCACTGGAACTGTGCGATCTTGTACAACTGCAGTGGAAGTGAGTATGGTCTTTTTCTTTTAATCGTGCTAATATGAATTCAAGGGAATAATTTATTACAGTCCTCAAATTCCTGAACAACTCATTTTGCTTTTAAGGTCCTTACTTTTTTATGTTTACTTTCTGATCTTTACAAAGTCCTTATTTGTGAGTGGATGTACAAGAATGTTAGTTTGTGGTTGTCCACGCCTTTTGGTAAATGTGGATAATCATTCTTTTGCATGTTTTCTGTTAGTATCATTGGCTAGGATGATAATGTTATGTTATCACTCTCAACCCCAATGGCGGTAGTTATATATGTCATGGCCAAAGTCTGGTCCATTCGTAAAATGGCTGGCCACTTCTAGCAAAAGACAAGTCATTTGACTAAAGCCCAAAATAATCGAGAACAGTAGACTTCTTGGATAATCAATGGCTAATTCATGAGTGGACATAGAAAAAAGTGGCCTAAACTAGAAGTTTTGCGGAGCTGAATCCTACAGTGATTGGAGTTGTTCCTACCAGTTCTGACTCATATCATTACCACTGTGAAAATGCCTTTAGTTGAGTCAAAGTAGAAAAAATCACTTGAAAATCAAAGAGGATAATTTTTCTTTGGTAATTTGCTAACTTGGCATTGATTGTTGGCACATCGCAAATGGGCCAGCGAAAGCCCAAAGGAGTTGTCCATTCTTTATTATTTAGGGCTTTAGCCAATGCTTGAAGTGACTAGCCATTTCGCTAATGACTTCAGACTATATCTGTAACATATATATATATATATATATATATATATATATATATATATATATATATATATATATATATATATATATAAACTAATTCTTAACGTTCATAAGAAAATTTTAAAGTGACTTTCACAGGTTGCAATCTGTTAGGTTATCCATGCATTTATCACTGCTTACACTGCTCACTAAGCAGCATCATAGAGAGTTATTAGAACAAATCAGTAGTTTATATATATATATAAACTACTGATTTGTTCTAATAACTCTCTATGATGCTGCTTACCAGTGTAAGCAGTGATAAATGCATGGATAACCTAACAGATTGCAACCTGTGAAAGTCACTTTAAAATTTTCTTATGAACGTTAAGAATTGATGAAGTGGATATAGCAGTGAACATAAGGTTGTATAGCATAGTTCAACTAATAACGCTTTTAAAAGTCTAAATTTTAGAAATTAAACATATTTTAAATCATAATGTACCCTGCAAAATAACCACTACTGACTGCCATAGAAAAATCCATCCCAGAAAACGGCCTCTTTTTTCAGAACCATCACTGGCCACCTCAGACCAGTTTCACTTTATGTATAATATCTAAATGAACTGAATGACAGTGATTGGGCATTCATTATGAGTTTATCTAGGTGAGTTGGGTCCCTTTTCTAACCCCCTTAAAAGACACCCCTAGCACCTATAGGAGAGACAGGGGTCACATGTAAAAATAATCGAAAACGACTGATATAAGTGTCGAATCCATAGTTTTCGGGGTCGCTGGGATTAATGGTGACACTCCCGTTGCCGTCTATGTGAAAGTTCAGCCCCCACGTCAGAATTGAGGGAAGGGGGAAGGAGGAGTCATTATAAAATGTTCAAAATACCGAGAGTAGTGTCAAAATCATAGTTTTCGGGGTCGCTGAGACGAATAGTGACATTTCTGATGCCGTTTAAGTGCAAGTTCAGCCCTCCCATTAGCATAGGGGGGAGGGAAGAAGGGGTGAATATAAATATTCAAAGTGACCGGAAATAGTTCGAATCTGTAGTTTTCAGGTTCTCTGTGACGAATAGGGACACTCCCGATGAAGTTTAATTGCAAGTTCAGCCTCCTACCACCATTAGGGGGGAGGGGGGAAGAAGGGGTAAAAATAAAATGTCCAAAATGACCGAGAGTAATGTCGATGAGATATTATACGATATTATCAGTACGATGCAACAAATTATTTCACACAATAGACTGGTAACTAAGACATGACTGTGTTCATCCTGTCACTGTGCAGTCACACGATGTTTGTGAGGAGAGTGCATTTGCTCTGAGGTGAGGTATGTATGTGATGTACGTGTGGTATAAGCTGCTTTCATGAGTTCTGCTGCGTGGGGGCTGTATAACAGTGTTGCCACTATTAAAGTTCCATCCCTGATATACACATACAGTGGATTCTTGATCTATCGTTTTTCAAGAGACCGACTGAACTAAATGACAAAACTGGAAAAACGATAGATGCAGGAACATAGCAAAGCAATCTGATTGTCGGGACTGGGTGAAATAGACACATACGGGAAAATGAGGATTTGAGGAACGATCGATCGAGATTCCTCTGTGTGTGTGTATGCATGTATGTATATATATATATATATATATATATATATGTATATGTATACTATATGTATGTATGTGTATACTATATATATATATATGTGTGTGTGTGTGTTTGTATTTGTTTTTCAGTTGTTCAAGAATGTAGCCGAGAGAGGTCGTTGGGGCGAGAATTTGATGCAGGCGTACAATGATTACAAAGAAGGCCGAGTGAACGAAGCATTGGTGAAGTATATTCTTCTGTCTGAACTGGGGTACGAAGTGGCACAGAGCAATGCCGCATTTATTCTCGATAGAGGTATGTCTCGATTTCAGTCAAATGTTGGAATTTATTTTCAGATACTTGACAGATGAAAGGGAGACTTTTAATGGGTTGGAATAGGTGAACATACAGCAAGTCCTATTAATATATGAGCTGCGTCACCGCTACACAGAGTTGCCTTGAAAGATGAAGCAAGTGTCTTGATTTTGGATACCCCGAGCAAAGATCATCCATCGTTATCCGCGAAACCAGTCTCGAATGATGCTGTAGATCTCTGCATCATTAGCCAACCGATGGTCCTTGAAATCTTTTTTCAATGGGTCAAAATGGGGTAGTCACGGGGCTATAGGGACAGTGGTGCTGGTTTGAGCACCTCACAGCCAATTTTGTCCATAGCAGTTGATTCCATGGTGATTGTCAAGTGTGTCTGAGCATCCATTACGAAATTCTCTAAATGACACTCCTGATTATACAAGACATTAATTTTTGGCCTCACTCGCACCTTCTGTTTGATATGGAATAACTGCTCACTGGGCCTGTCGGGAGGAATGTGTGTCACAACTGTACATAGTGACCTTGCGAAGCAGCACACTGATACTTTCTAACGTTAGCACCTTTATTTCATGACATATGGACCACTGCAGTTAATGCAGAATTCTCACTTTCATTTGGCTCACCCTTATTGCTCGATATTGATAGAAATGAAAAGGAAAAGTTCCTATCGAATGAGTTTTTGGGGATTTTTAAAATTTATTAGGAACACATTATTTTGGAATCCATTTGATTTGACAATTTTCTATGCAACTGGAGCCGTTCATTGACTCCCATTAAGGAACAGAAAATTTCACTCGCCGAAAATCGGGCTGATTTTATTCTTTAGCAAATTTTCTAAGAAAATAAAGCCATTCTGATGGGGCTAAAATGTTTAAAAATTGTAGTTATCAACAAATGGTTATGCGTATGTATATACACATATTTGTCTGTCTGTTTATATATATAACTAGCCACTGCGCGACCAGCATTGTCGCATTTAGTTTTATATTTTCTTTTGCAAAACAACTCCACTGAAAGTAACATATCTAAGGAATGTTACCATAACCTTTCATCAAAATATACGTTGTTAACGCGTAGTGGGAGCTCAGCCAAAAAAATTATAATCATCGCTAAATTCACTATAACGCTGATTCTAAAAAATCACGATTAAAAAATGTGAATTTCCATTACTTCAGAACAGAGTTTAAGATAAGATTGAGAAACCCGACATCGATGATTTTAAAAATGACATCCCTCTCTATGTGTACAATTTTCAGAACTAAGATATCTACACTTTATCATTACATCGAATAAGAAATTGTCGGGGGACATTTTTTTCCGCTTAAAAAATGGAGTAAAAATTCAGCAAGTACTAAAATATAGTGTGAATTACATCACTCTCTGTATGTACTATTGTTCACACAGTGCAGATATCTACACTTAATCGTATCAAATAATAAATTGTAAAAATATCTTCACTTTTAAAATGAAGTAAAAATTCAGCGAGTACTAAAATATAGTGTGGATTTCAACTATGATATTCATTAAAATGTTTCGATATACACAGTTGAGTATTTCAAAAGTAGGAGGTATTACAGCGACAGAATCAAAAGAACGGACTCTACATACGACTGTCCACGACTAAACACTCGATTCGATAGGTCCAAACACATTTTGTCGAAAGTTTGTCCTCTTACATACATTTAGAAAAACTGACGGAACAGATGAATAAATTAAAATTATTCACGAGTAAAATGCAGCAATTAAATTGTACCAAACTGAGTGGTATCGTCGAGCCACTACACAAACTCACTGTTGGCTGCTAATGTTTACCTCTGGTAGTTGAAGCCGTTGCCATTCGGAGCGTAGAAATAGCGTCGATTTTTGTGCCGCATACCTACGCGTTTTATATCTATGTGGGTATGTTGTGTAGAAGGTCATTTTCTGTTATGAGTTGATACTTTTGTATTGCAGGGGATGTGGACCTTATCTCTAAAAATGAAACCTACAACAGAGCTCTGATGTATTGGAGTCGGGCAGCCAGTCAAGGTAATGCACTTCAATAGAGAAGATTTCTATTCATTCCGTTTCACTTACCCATAATTATTTGATGAATGATTTGCTCGCTACCCAATGCATCCATACATACCTGCCAACTACTCCGGAAATTCGTGTCAACTCAGGATGCCCCGCGTAAATCTGACCCAGAGCCATTAATCAGAATTAGATCAATTTAATCAGAGCTAAAAAAGCAAGTTATCGAGCATTAAAGAAACAATAATTAGCTGTGTGTTACTAAATTTTTTAATAGAAGTTCTATTTATTTACGTATTTTTTATAATATTAGTGAAAATAAAATAAAATTTGGTAAAATTATTGTGCCGGCAAAGTTTTGATTCCATTTTTTTTTAAAGTCTATAGTAGCAAACCTGCCAAAAGGTAATTGAAATCATATATTACTGTGACATCTCGACTTGCTTTGCTTAGTTAAGAATCTGTAATTCCAACTCCCTCGTGCTTATAAACGTATGAATGTATGTTGAAGGCTAGGAAGTAAGACTTTACATTTTGATTTTGCACAAATTTACTCTTAAAACTTTATATGTACACTGTGAACATTTCGATGCAATTAGTCTTATTGTGTAATCTGAAAATTGCTAAGAAAACTTGTTTCGAAGAAAGATAATTTATAATTTCTTCCTAAAATTCATCGTTTTTTAATTACAAGTTTGTACACACTCACATATATGTATGTTTATCGACTTGGTGGTGTGCTCCTGAAATGCTCCCGAAATCTTTTGTATTTGCTCCTGAAAAGCTTTTGGCAATGTTGGCAGGTATGTCAATACTATTCATCCTAACATTAGGGTCAATCCATTTCAAGTGGTCCAGTGCTGGTTGCTCGACCGTTATCAAAAAATCTGAAATGTTCTATACAATGACCTGTTTTTGCTCGTTTCAAGATGTGTAGCAATTTTTGCACATTTAAGGGATTATGGAGTTGCAGATATCTCATTTTTTATTTTTCCAGGTAGGTAGAAAGTTGATTATTTGAGTGTTTTACATTGAACATGCTCATTATCTGCACAGACGTCACAAGTGCTTTGCGTAGTGTTTAGCATTGGCATCACTGAAGTAGATTTTGTTTCACTTCCATACTGTCACTCTTAGTTCAGTTCTACACGAGGTTAATTTTCAAAATACAAATGTAAATATATAATTTACCGTTGCATATTACTTAAATTGCTTTGTCTGCACTTTGGCATAACTCTGCTTTTCTACACTGTCATTATAAACATAACTCCGGCTCGCACCTATTCCCTTGTCTAATATGAATGCCGTGTCTCGTTTTACATGGTTTCGAATTAACACGATTTGTTGTGGAATGCATCTACCATGGAAATCAATGTGTACAGTGATCATTGAGTGACTGGTATTTCACTCTTGAAGAAATAGATGTTGTACATACATGCATATCATATATGTATATACAGTCGAACCTCCATATGTCGAACTTCCACGTATTGAAATGTTCTATATATCGAACTCTTAGCGAATCTCTGTGTTCATTACATAAAAAAATTGTTTCTATATATCGAAATTTTTTTCGAGACAAATTGGGAGATTTTATTTCACTTTGGAACAAAATGTCCTAATTTTTGGCATTTGAAACAATACTTCGTGGACTTGAATTTGTGGAAAATGTCCCCGATGAAGTTTTTAGTGGTCTGAATAAATAGGAACATTTCTTTGAACTTTCCGCAAAACTGACTGTTCGGCAAGATATTCGTAGTTTTTTTTTTTTTTTTTAAAGAATGTAACTGTGATCATTGTAACTGTCTGCATTATTGTTTTTTTAAAACGTATGTAGTACTCGATAAATCTTTCATATTACTTCATTTTTTAGTTATTAACTTTCATTGAATGGGATTCGCATATAAATTAGAAATGGAGTTTCGTATACGAAAATTAGCTTCAATTATTTTATGTTACTCAGCTTTATTGTATATATCTTAATTTTTTTGCTACTTGGATATATGGACTGTATGTATACAGAATGTGCACATGCATTAATGTTATGTGTATTTGTTTTCAGGTTACTCTGTGGCACGCGTGAAAGTAGGCGACTATCACTACTATGGCTACGGGACGGACATTGACTACGAGACAGCAGCCCACCAGTACAAGATGGCCTCTGAGCAGCAGCATAATGCTCAGGCCATGTTCAACCTTGGGTACATGCATGAGCAGGGGCTAGGCATGAAA
>CAJRAI020000290.1:32500-63625 GCA_907164885.2 Dolomedes plantarius
TTTCAACGAATACCATTTGTAAGGAAGTACATCTGCTTGGTTTTGATGGTCGTGCTGCTGCCCATGAGCCTTCGACCAAAGCACTTTGAAAGTGCATCATAGATAAGTGGAAACAGGTTCTTTGGAGTGACGAATCAAAGTTCACCCACTACCATTCAGATGGCCGGGTATGGGTCTGGCATCTGCCTTGAGAACGCCTCCTGCCAGAATGCACTATTCCCACGGTAAAGTTAGGCGGGGGAGGAATTATGGTCTAGGGTCGTTTCTCCTGGACTGGGACCCTTGATCCCAATTCATGGTAAGCTCAATGCAGACGCCTACTGCTCTGTTTTGGATGACAGTGTGCTTCCTACATCGTGGCAGTTTTACGGGTTGGACCCACGTTTCTTCCAGGACGACAATGCCAGCTGTCATGTTGCAAGGTCCACCATGGATTGGTATGGTGACAGTGGTGTTAACGGAATCGACTGGAGAGCCTAGACCTGAACCCTATTGAGAACCTCTGGTATGAATTGGTTCAGAAACAGATTGGTTCATGAGCAGAGAACCAATCGCCAAATTAAGGGTTGCGACAACCGTTGAAAATCAGAGAAGGAACTTTCGTGTCTTCTGCGAGCCAAATGGAAGAAAATACCACTAGCTGTCATACAAGGACTTGTGGAAAGTATGCCTTGGAGGGTCGAGGCCGTAATTGCCACTTGTGGAGGCTCTACCGACTATTGAATATGAATAAATTTTGTTTTTCTTTTCTATCACAGGTGTCCAAATGCTTATTGGCAGAACATAAAATTCAGCACCAGACATTGTATAAAACTCGGCACCAACCTATTCAGCCATTCCTGCACAACACTTTTTGTTCCTTCGTCACTCTGCAGGTGGGCTGACTAAAAATTCTCTTCGGTCAGAGTAAGAAATGGTAATTGCTAGGGGCTCGGTTGAGACTATAAGGTGGATTTCTGACCAAACCGTTCAAGTAAACTCCAACGAATGAATAGCTACTGCTATTCATTTGTTGGACACCAAATTTCAATCATTTCCACGTGCAAGTGATATATCAACTCCTTCTTGGTACATTGTTTTTTTTGCTATATACGTATGCATATATATTTACTATACATATGTATATAACTGCATATGTATATGTATATAAATAGTGTGTAATTTTAGTGTGCAGTCTAAAGTGAAGTTGCTCTTATCTTTTCAGGATATCCATCTAGCCAAACGCTATTACGACATGGCAGCCGAGACGAGTTCTGACGCGCAAGTTCCAGTCGCCCTGGCTCTGGCCAAGTTGGGTGTCATGTACAGCTTGCAGCATATTCAAGAGGTCAGTTTTGTTGAATTTTGATCTTTACAAAAAATCGACGGATCTATACAGTGCTTTAGGGTATAATGCATTTTCTCAAATCAAGGTGCGTTATTTTTAGTACCGTGTCTTTATGCGTCACATCACAGAGGAACAAAAAACTTGCAATAATAAAGAAAATACCTTTTGCTATATATTAACAATTGATTCATAAGTTTCTTTCAAATTTTGGTTAAGTTAAGCCGAAGCAATACTTTAAAAAAAGTTGGGGATACGTCGTATTCTATTAAACCAATGATTAAGAGAAATTTACTATTGAAAAACAGCTTTCGCGACAGCTCGAAGGAATTAGGTTCATCTGATTTGTTAATAGAAATTGATTTTGAGACTTGGGTTTTAGAGATTTATGACGATGTTCCGGAAGAAAATGACATGACTGTACTTGAATAAATGTAAATTTATTTAAAGTATCGCAAAAAGAAGAGAAACCACGTGATCAACATTTAATAAATTAAATTCTAAAAATGAATCTTTAAAAATTCACCAAAAATCAGAGAATGGAGGTAAAGGTTTGAAAAAGATTTCATTTTAAAGAAATTTTTAGGATCTTTCTGGCGATATAAATTTTATAACCCTCGAATTATTATTTTAAATGCAAACTTAAAAAAGTTACTAAAACAGCTTAAAATTTAATTTTAAAAAAATCTAAGAAGAATTTTTGAAAAATCTCTCTTAGTGCACCCCTACATTATAAGAAGAATCGCCATGCAAAATTTCAGCCCATTAGGTCCGGCGGTTTGGTCTGTGCGTTGTATGTGAGTCAGTTACGGAACTGTTTTATATACATACACACACAAATATGTGTATTTATATGTATAGTCGAACCTCCATATATCGAAGTAGCAAATTGCACGAAAAAAATTCGATATATAGAAATTTCGATATATAGAATTGAGCTTAGTCTTATCATAATTCTCCTAAAAAAAATTAAAGCTAATTTTCGTATACGAAACTCCATTTCTAATTTATATGCGAATCCCATTAAATGAAAGTTAATAACTAAAAAATTAATTAATATGAAAGATTTATTGAGTACTACATACCTTTAAAAAACAATAATCCAGACAGTGGTTACAATGATCACAGTTTCATCCTTTAAAAAAAAACTGGATATCTTGCTGAACAGTTAGTTTTACGGAAAATTCAAAGACATGTTTGTATTTATTCAGTCCACTAAAAACTTCATCAGGGACATTTTCTGCGAATTTAAGTCCATGATGTATTGTTTTAAATCCCAAAATTTGGGAGATTTTATTCTAAAGTGGAATAAAATCTCCCAATTTGCCTTGAAAAAAATTTCGATATATAGAAACAATTTTTCTATGTAATGAACATGGAGATTTGCTAAGAGTTCGATATATAGAAAATTTCGATATAGGGAAGTTCGATATATGGAGGTTCGACTGTATATATGTGTATTTGATCCTGAAGATATTTGTTTTGTTTCAGTTGAATTTCGATGCCCTGCTGCCCAGTGCGAATCTGAACAAAGTGTTAGGCCCCGACTGGGACCTGTACGTGATGACTTCTCTGGCCGTATTGCTCGGTGTGGTCGTCTATTTTCGAAGAGTTCCTCAAGGATGAATGAACGGAATGTGCTCTAACTTATTTTTTATTCTTCGCATTAAAGTGCTTGTTAAGTTAAAACTGAGTGGAATGGTTCCATACACGTCCACTGAAGTGCCACAAAAACTAGGATGTTTGGCAACATTCCTTTTACCAGTAAGTTGTCGGACATCATTCCCCTCAATCATGATCGGTGTGTTTAAGCATCGACGCGTTATTGTGGCACCTCAGTGTATACGACACTGCAAAGTTCCCAGTGGTTGTTGTCGAAAGATATGAGCTAGATTGGAGAATTGGCACATCTATCGTGTATGGAAGATTCTCAACTGGAGAGGATATGAATATTTTACTAGTGTTACGAAATCACTGCTGTAAAGATTCATTTTCTGCATGTGTACGAAAACTGTGTTTGAGTTAATGTCATCGGAAAGTTGAGAGGTGGTCAATTTATATCGCATAAAATTATTAAATGAAAAATAGGATTTAAACTTTCTGTAATTATTTTAAATGTTTTTAAGATAAGATATCATCCGAGAAGGTGTCGAAAAGTCTTCCATTCACTGTGCGAGCTCTAATGCTTCAGTGACACACATCTGCACTGCAAAGTACACAGGGGGGGGGGGGAAACAAGTGATTTATGGGCAGCAGATGATCAAAGAGATTCGAGGGACCTTGGGGGGAGGAGCATAACTAATCGACCCCCAAATGTGTCGGGGGGACTGCAGCATCAGGTACAGGCTCTCATTCATATGTTAGTTTGAAGTCTATAAATTTCAATGTTTTAATAGAATCATTTTGAAATTCTGATGTGTTAATTATGTAGTGTGTCAAAGGACTGGTATCTTGGAAGCTGAAATGCTCACTAAAATTTCGAAATTGAAACCCCTCCAAAAATACTGGCTCTCCTCGATGCCAAATTCCCTAAAATCCATATTCTCCGTGGAATGACAACTAACCAAATGACATAATGTCATCGGGAAGTACTCGGCTAGTTCGACCAAAATGAGATACAAATCTATATTTATTTTCAAGATTTGGCAAAAGCAGGTGGAGAATATCTTTTTTTTAAATATTATTTAAATCGTTGATTTTTAAAATAGTCTCTGAAATTTGACTCCTTTCTTTTTTCCTGTTCTTTCTTAACAGTAGTTTATTTAATTTTTTTTTTTAATTTTGCATTAGGGTTGAGTGATCTTTCATCGAAAGGAAGTGGGTCATGGTCACATTATACACTGATTAGCCAAACAAAAAAAGTCCCTAAAATCCATATTAGGAATTGGGTTTGAACACACAATGCAGATTTGCAGATGCGAATGATTGGTTAAGCATTTTGTTAATTTGCATAGTCTTCAAATATCATTTTGAAGAAAGCATGTTTCGAAGTTAAAAATAGGCCAAATTATTGGCCTGCATCAAGGGCAGAAATGCTGTAAAGAGATCAGTGGAATACCTTGAACAGTATTATCTCGGTATATTTCACCGTTCAAGAAAAGCTCCATAAATAAGCAGACTTAATTTAAAAACATTCGACGGTTTATTTACAAAAATAATAAGATAAAACATTTAAAATAAAATGAGCTAACATCCTACAGCAATTATAGCACAAAGCAAGCACGTGGCATACACATCGCGTGATATAAAACTGCTTCTACTACGCAGTAAAAAATAGCAAGGCTGTTTTGCATAAGGCAGGGTGTCTTCTTCCTGAAAACAGGAGTTGGCTGGTGTGTTAGGATGTTGGCTGGTAAGGCCAAAACTAACTGTGCATCACGACAAAAAAACATAAGATGCCGATGGCTTTGCACAATAGCTTAGTGATGCGACATCGATAACAAAACATCGATATTCAATATTAAAACATCGATGCTAATAAAACATCGACCAAAAACCATCGATGTTTTAGGACATCCATGTTTTAAAACTGGTTTAGTAATCTCTAACGTTAATGTTACTTCCGTTAGTCGTGGGAGGAGGGGGTGATTTAATTTTACTCTCTGATTGGGCAGACACAAATGACAAAAACTTGGTTGCTTTGGGCTACATTGATGACTCAAAATTCTCGTTGTAAATACCGCCATGTTTTGCCTTCAAATGTCCACATAAATTCGTGGTATTGCCAGAAGTTTCGAGGGACTTAAGGCAAATATTGCATTTCGCCAATTTGTCAGAGGTTTTGTAAAAGTATTTCCAAACGGTACTTTTGGGAGGCATCTTACTAATAATATTAACGTCAACTTATATACTAAAACCAGCACAAAACAAAGACTTAAATGGATGCACTCGTGTATATACTATTTGTAAAATAAAACCCCAAGGAAGGTTCTGGAGTGTCAGGAACATTCCAAGCGCTCTGATTGGTTGATTGGTTGTCGATTGCCATTTGTCTATTTGCTAAGGAATCGTTCCCCCTTTTGTATTCGTCCTTTTCAGAATTCAGACTTACATTTACTGAGTGGGAAAATTATGCTACGTGGTAATTTTTTTTTAATTACGGTACTTTTTCATTAAAAAAAAACATCGAGACAACGTAAAACATCGAGCACAAAACATCGATGTTAAAAAAACATCGGCTTCAATAAATCGATGTCGCATCCCTACAATAGCTTAAGATTGCAGAGTCGTTCTTAATAGCAGATGGAAGCCCGCCAGTAAATCAAAAGGGAAACCGTTAAAACTTTCACCTAGAAGCATGCACTTGTGTGTGAGTTGGAACTTAGTAAAGACAAAAATAGTTAAATGTAAACATTGCACATTTATTCAACAAAAACACGGAAATATATATATACAAAACATTAACAAAATAGTTCATTCATATTAATATACTTTAGCTTAAGTATTATATCTTGCTTCTGAAAATTATACACATAGTTATATATATATAGCTTGAGCTAGAGGCTAAAAAAAGTTTACCGGGAAAAGGGAAAATGTCGATATCGGCGTTAAACTCGTTTTGTAGAAGTCTGGCTTGCTGGGCGTTTAAAACGGAGCTTCGGGCATACAAGGCTTGGCTATCGATTTGGTGACCATCATCATTTGCTTCCGCCGGCGGTAAGGGAAAGATGTATGGCTTATATAATCTCCGCTACCAGTGACGTGTGGCGTTTCCAATTGACTTATGCTCGATCAACGTCAACAGCCATAGTAAGTTAACACGTTGTTGCTTAGCTAAGGTAATGCAACAAATAGCATACACACCTCCATATATCGCATATGCATACCTGGTATGGCTGGCTTATATATATATAGCCGTGCGTCGCCTCTGCGCCATCTGGTGTTGGCAGTGAGCTGCCGGAATAGGCAAATTATGCATCACAGCGACTATCACTACTGATTAAAAGGTAGTGACGTCATTCAACCTGCTCTTGCTAGCTCTGGCGTCAGTAGTTGTTGTGACGCAATAAGCGAAGCGTTATCGTTCGACGGCTTGCTGAGTAAATAGGAGAGAACTATGGAAAAAAAACTGTTTTTCCTAACATAAAAGAGTGACGTAAACACGGGAAACAATCCCGATTAATCCGATCATGAATGACGTCATACGATACAATGACCGGTTAACTTAAAATAACATAAATTAAGAAACAGTATAAAGAACATGGGGGAAGTTAAAGTGAACGATACGCACGAGCACGAAGTTCCGATGTTTATGTAATGAAATCGAGCGTGACGTAACCGCTGAAGCTTATTGCCGAAGTACTGAAAGACGATAACTTGACGTCGTAGTTGCTGTAAGATTTGTAATAAACAGGTTTGTGAACTGTTGAACGTATTATTAAATCTTGGGAAGATGAACTATCGATGACTCCGTGGAGAATCTGTAGTCGAAAATCGATCCTAAATGATCGTGACTGGGAATCTCTGAAGCGATTAGTGTCGCGAGGAACTAACAAAAATGTTCAATAGAGAGTAAGACCATTTCAATGAGATGGGAACTCAAAGAATTAGGTTCGAACGGTCGTGTTGCGACAAGAAAGCCACTTGTTAGTGACATCAACAGAAAAAAACAAAAACTTCAGTTTGCCCAGGAACATAAAAATTGGACTGTTGAGCAGTCTCATGTGGTCCAGTGAGTCCAGATTTACCCTCTTTCCAGACACAATGGGGTGCATTAGAGGCACACAAAGCACTGCATTGTGCCAACTGTTCAAGCCTCAAGAAGAAGTGTTATGATCCGGGGATGTTTCTGTTTGGCTGGACTAGGTGCAGCAACAAAATGAAGTCTGCCGATTATGTGCAAGTATTGAATGATCGATGGATTTTTTCTTCCCAGAAGCCGGAGGTTTGTTTCAAGATGACAATTCAGCGAGCCAAGACATTGGTTCCAGGAGCACAAGTCATCATTTGAACCACCGCAAAGTCCTGATCTCAGTCCAATTGAGAACATGCAGGATGTACTGGGGAGAGATCTAAGTAGTTCTATGCTCCCTTCATCCACCGAGGAACTTTGAGAATTGTTGGTGAAACTGTGGTCAAAAATAAGTGTGGAGACTGTCTAGGCTTATTGAATCGATGCCGAGATGGATGCATTCTGTAATTCAAGGAAAAATTATATTGAACAGTGTGACTACTTTTTTTGGCCAGTCAGTGTGTGTGTGTGTATATATATATATATATATATATATATATACACACACTCAAGAGCCAAAACATTATGACCACCTGTCAATAACGAGTTGGCCCACCTTTGGCGCGCAACACAGCTTCAACCCGCCTTGGCATGGATGCCACAAGTCCTTGGTAGATGGCCGGAGACAGATTGTACCAGATGTTTAAGCAACGGTCACGCAAATCCGAGATATTGCGAATTGGTGGTCTTTGAACTCTGAGCTGCCGTCCCATGACATCCCAAATGTGTTCTATCGGATTGAGATCCGGTGAGTTAGGCGGCCAGGACATTAATTGGAATTCAGCATCGTGTTCCTGGAACCACTCCAACACAATTTTAGCCTTGTGACACGGGGCGTTGTTCTGTTGGAACATTCCATTTCCAGCTGGAAAAACAGAGGCCATGTAAGGGTGCAACTGGTCCGCAATGATGTTCAGATACCCTGTAGCATTCATGGTCTGCTCTACCACAACCACGGGTCCCAGAGACGCCCAAGAGAACGTCCCCCAAAGCATAATACCGCCACCACCGGCCTGTGTATGACCTACTGTACATTGAGGGAGCAACAGTTCGCCTGGAAGACGGCCTATCCTGACACGGCCATCGGCGTGGTGAATGACAAACCGTGATTCATCTGACCAGGCAACTCTCCCACTGATCCATGGACCAGTCGCGATGTTCCCGGGCCCAGCGCAGACGAAGTTGGCGCTGACGCTTGGTCAGCAAAGGCACACGAGTGGGACGTTTGCTGCATATCCAACAGTGTCCGCTGAACAGTGTGCTGCGATACTATTCTACTTGGCCCTGCATTGTATTGGTCTGTCAGGTGAGCCACTGTCTGGCTCCGGTTTTGCTTCACCATGCGAGACAGTCTCCGCCGACCTTTTTATTTGATAGCGTGTGGACGTCCAACACCATGTCGTCTACTGCTGGTTTCACCGTCATTCATCCACTTTGCATAAGTACTAACAACTGTAGGTCGCGAACAACCCAAGAGTCGTGCAGTTTCGGAAATACTTGTTCCGAGCCTTCGAGCTATTACAATCTGCCCTCTATCAAAGTCGCTTAGATCCGCAGCCTTTCCCATCACACACAGAAGTAAGTGAAAGAATGATTCTTCAGACTCTCCAGCAGCAGTTAAATACCACTTCCACGTCATCCAGGCGAATTCATTGCAAAATGTAGGGGTGGTCATAATGTTTTGGCTCTTGAGTGTATATATATCTGCAGTGTTATAACAGATGTTAAGTAATTTTTTTCATGTTTTCGGCAGGTTACTTTTGTTGTGAAATATAAAATCGCCCAATTAAGTTTTTCAATCCAAATTTTCTTTAGTTAATACTCATATTCAGCTTAAAGCATGTGGTTAGTCTTCAATGAGATTTTTCAATTAGGGACTAAAATTTGGGGGGGAGGGTCGAGAAAACTTTTTTATACATAACAGTATTTGTCAATATTAATAACTTAGTATTATTTCATAATTCCACGTATCAGCTTTCGCCACATTAAAGAACCGATTTGAAGTGCGACATATCAACTTAAAAACATGAAATTGAATTTTCCGGACATATCGAAATCTGCCATAACGTCACAGATATATATACAGTGGCACCCGCCATTAATGGGTTCCAGAAGGCACAGCGAGTACCGAATGCATTTTTACCACAAGGAGTAATGTAAATTAAATCACTTTGTTCCTAAATTTCACATTTTACGGGGAAATTTATAAATGGATGGTTTTTTTTTTTTTTAAATACAACATTATTAAACTAGACAGACATAATTTAAAACAGTAATTATATAAAATAAAATTTATCTTCACTCAACCTGTGCTGAAAGGGGTGGACGGCCTCATGGAATCCGTCTTGTCTCGAGCAAACGTCGAGTAGTACCGAAGGATTTTTTTTCGTGTCAAAATGCAAATAGTACCGAGTGAAGGCGGGTCGAGTTCCACAAGATTTCGAGAAGTCGAGTAAATTTCAAGTAAAACAGTTCAAACTTAAATGAAGAATTCGAGGTGGGAGAGCTTACACATTACTTATTTATTTACATTCATAAACTGAATTCCAAGGGCAGCGTGTTGCTCATTATCAGGTGAGAGTCGAATGTCCGAATGACAGACTCTAGGACGTTACAAAGTTCCTTCTCTATATGGGTGGGTCCAAACACCGAGTATATATAATGTCAAGGATTTAGTGGGAAAACAATGATTACTTTAAATTTAAAGGTGGCTTGGGAATTCAATTATATTCGTGGCGTAATTCGCCTCTAGTTGTTCGCATTTCAAGACGCGAATTGGGAAAGGGAAATTCCCCTTTCCATTATATAATCTTGGCGCGTCTGTGGTTTAAGCGTTCGAAGAGGAAGTATTATATAATTCTCCTTGAAAAAATGTCTAGTGTGGGCTCTGCGCATGTGCAGAGAGAGTTGGCGCGCGGAATTGGCCGTGAGATTTAGGAGAGCGTGGGCTAGAAGTCAATGCCGTCGGACGTATGTTCACTGCGTCTCTAAAAGCGAAATGGCGCAAAATGAACGCGCTGAGTTGGAACTGTGGTTTTTTCTGAAAAGAAATAAATTGGATTAACCTTCTCCTTACGGGGTGGGATAGCATGTATTCCAAGAAAACGAGCCTAAGAATGAATATATATATATATAAAACCCCTTAATGGGCGTTCTTACAAAAGGGTATGAAATTTCACGTTCTAAAGAGGCATTCAGAAAAATGTGCCCCGTAAGCTAAAGGTTAACTTGAATTGATGCCTGCTTAATTGTTGATTGGCATTACTTCTTGCTACACCACCGGATATATCATGACTGCCATAATTTGTAAGATGACGGGTGTAGCCTTACGCTCGACATATATATATATATATATATATATATATATATATATAGTGTCTTTGTAGAGGCAAGAAATCCACATATCATGTGCACTTAAAGTACGGTCAAAGAAAACGAGACACAGAGATTGGACGTGGCCGGACCTTAGACACGTGAAATCCTTTGTGTACGATCTCGTTACGAGAGTCGTCGTTGCGGCGAACAAGATTAACACAACGCAAGGGTTGTACGAGAGCGTGCACACCCTTGTACGGCATTTTGAGCATCTTCGAGTTCTTTCCGTGATCCGAATGGAATTGTGCAACTTATGGTGTGGTTAAATCTCTTTTATTCCAGTGTCGAAAGTTCAACTTGGGCATTGAACTTGACGCTTATGTCATGATGCAGTTACAATTGGCAAACGAGCAATTACCCCTCTTATTTTGTCGACACAGTGTCTGTGTATATATATAGTATATATATATGCATTAGGGTGGTTCGAAAAAAACTTTTTTTTTAAATTTCAGATCGCTAGAGTGCACAAAAGTTGCCATTGGTATAGACGTTAAAAAAGCACTAATTATTATTTTTTTATTAATTCGTCTTCCGGTCGCGCAATGCCATCGAAGTTAGCAAAAAATTGTGAAAAACCTTAATTTTTCATAATTTTTTTAAGCACGCCAGATGGTTTTAATTGCGTTCCTATACCATGAATTAACTACTAAAAGTATGTAAAATCAATATATTTTCACTTATTATACATTTGTTTCATATCTTCCGGTCGCGCAACATAGTACAAAATGAGTAAAATTAGTAGTTTTTGCAAAATTTCAAAGTTTGACTGTTTAGTACATTTTAATCATACGACTTTTAGACATGCTATAGTTTAATTCTATTAGAATATTATATTAAAAATCCAAGCATATAAGATAAACTTTGATATTAAGGTGGAATTGGGTGGTCAAAAACAGCAGAGTAGCCTACCTGGACAGAGAGGCGATGCGCTCGCAGCCGGTAGCAGCCATTATCGTTGTCTGACAATTTTGTTGTTTGACAATGTTTCCTTTCAGATAATTTAGAAATTTTCTAATAGTAAATATTTGGTAATTTTTTTGTTTCAATATTCAATTGTTGGTGCAGCTCTTCGCTCATTTTGTTTACAAAACGACCCAGAACTCACCACTTTGAGGTGGCTGCACTTCGAGTTCCACCCACACCCTACCCAACCAACCATCCAATGTAGGGTGTGTTATTTACAATGTGTACAAATTTATTTCGCTTTCTCTCTCTTTATGTTTCCTTTCTAGTCTTTATCTATCGATAAACATCGAAATTCGGATTTGTGTGAAAAAGTTGGCATCGCTGAGCGTGACAGTAATGTGGTTCTAATATAACCGTCTCTGGAACTGTGTCCACACACTTTACTTGAAGCTTCGGTCACTAGCTTAACGCATCTTTCAACTGCCTGTGTATGGCATGGGAAAGCATCTATAATTATAGCAGGCTTGAAGTCATTGCTCACATACTGTTTTATCTCTTCATTAGTCAACGTTCTTAACAGTGGAGGAAAAGTCAGTGTACTGGTGTTCCATTTGATAATTTCGGTGTAGTCTTTAGCTTCAAAGTTTAGGTTTGGTGGTTTAAAGATTCTGATAAAGTCACTTCCAGATATTGCTTGCTTTGCCTTCATGATACGCTTAAAGCCCAGCTCTCGGATATGGTTTCTTTCATCAGTTACCATAGCCAAAAGTAAATTATCGGGATGGTCAAAGTAAGCATTCCTTTGTAAAACGGGTTCAACAACTTGAAGCAGCTCTTCTGGTAAGTACCTTGTAGATTCAATAGTTTTGTAAACATGTCTAGGCCCATATGTGAATTTGCGGTTTATTTTTATGGCAAACCACATAGGCATATGACATTTGAGAATGAATGTGACAATTTCTCTCAGATTTTCAGAAGGGCTTGACACACTGATGTAGAGGCGCAAAACTCGGTTTGCAATAGTAAGCCATCTTGAATGTGACATTGGGCCAGGATCACGTACTACAAAGTCTTCTGAACAATGTCCTGACTTGATGACTTCTGATATCTCAAGCAAGTACAATTGGTCCTTGCTAAGAATACGCTTGTCAACTTTGGAATCTCACAATCAATAGGATTAAAATCAACAACTGGTAGTCTTTCACAATCAGGTAGGGCCTTTCCAATCGGTCCGGAATATCCTATTGGGCCTGTTGTATTTCCATCTAAGTGTTGGAAAAGGTGGCGGAATGGCAGTTCGTTGTAATGGAGAAGACAAATACTCCATTGTAGAGGTCTTCTCACATGTATCTCTATTTGTCGAATTACACCATTTCTTAAGCCCGTATTAATAACAGTACCGTCACATCCAACAACTTCCAATTTGTCATGTAAAAAGCCATTTTCTGATAAATAAGACGTGATGCTTTTGGCTATGTCGGTTGCTGAGCTTGAAGAAGGACAAGTGTCATATGTAAGTGGAGCCTGGATCCTGAATTAAAGAGTTATAGGTTCTGCGAAAGTGTTTTCTGCCAGTTTTTTCAATTGACAATGTATCGTCTTTTCGCCCATCAAAGTAAAGACCATAAATTTCTAAACTTATATCACTTTGCAAACTAGCTCTCACACAAGTTTTTTCTTTTCGGACTTTACTCTTGTCTACAACATAAGAAGTACCTGATTCATTAATCAACCCAACATCTTGCAGTACACTTGAAGCAATAGCAGCCGTAGCGCGATCCGATACGCCATATCGGTCACTCGCCACGTACGCCTCGCCTCTCGGTAATAGGCTAAACTGCTGTTTTTGACCGAACTCCACTTGAATATCAAAGTTTATCTGATATGCTTGGATTTTAAATATATTATTGCAATAGAATTCAACTATAGCATCTCTAAAAGTAGTATGATTAAGATGTACTAAACAGTCAAATTTTGAAATTTTGCAAAAACTACTAATTTTACTCATTCTGTACTATGTTGCGCGACCAGAAGATATGAAACAAATGTATAATAAGTGCATATATATTGATTTTACATACTTTTAGTAGTTAATTAATGGTATAGGAACGCTATTAAAACCATCTGGCGTGCTGAAAAAAATTATGAAAAATTAAGGTTTTTCACAATTTTTTGCTAACTTCGATGGCATTGCGCGACCGGAAGACAAATTAATAAAAAAATAGTAATTAGTGCTTTTTTAACGTCTATACCAATGGCAACTTTTGTGCACTCTAGCGATCTGAAATTTTAAAAAAAGTTTTTTTCGAACCACCCTAATATGCATACCACCCTAATATGCAACGTCGGCTCTTAGGGTTATATATATATAAAAGAAATAAACATTGTCTCATTTTAAATTTAAACTCATTTAGTGTTAGGTCTACGATTATGTAATTTTAGGATAAGGAAATAAATAAACGCCGGGCTAGAGGGTAACTGCATAATATGGATTGTCCCCCTGGAGCCGCCATTGCTATCCTCTTGAGACGTCATTTCAGCTGGGAAACAACGCAAGGAAGACTGGAAGCGAGTATCCAACTGATTGGGGCAGACTGAAGAACAGGTCGTAAATCGACGAGGGACTGTAGAGGCTGGTGGATCAGCTGGGTCCACAAGCTGGTGGATCCTCAGTGTGTTGAAATGGCATAAATTAGGACTCCTCATACGCCTCTTGACAGATGAACGCCACCGAAATGGGTTGGATTGCAAAATTTTGACAAGCCGCAGTGTGGACTCGTTGAAGGATCAAGAAATAGAGTGAAACCCACTGATGTTAGGAGACGAGAGTCTCCTAACATCTGTGCAAGTTGGGCCCCCACCTTAAACTCGAAATAAATTTAAACCTTAATAGAAGTTCAGTTAAAATCGGAAAATTGTAGAAAACTTTTAAGAAAGTTGGTTTTTTCCCGCTCTTTCAAACTGTGAGACTTTAGCCTTAACGTAGTTTTTAACAATAATATGATCCATAACAAAAAGTCGATGCTATTATTTTTTTTTCTCATTGTATAACTTTTGAATACTACTAAAAAATCAATTCAATTTAAAAAGTATCACTTCATATTTTAAGGACCGCCTGGCAGTAAATGCGTTGCGGAGGGCCCTAACTGAATGCAATTTCTCCCCCCGCAAAAAAAAGTTAAAAGCACTCTACGTCTATGATTCTCAGTGTGTGTGCCGGTGATTATGAAAGTGGTCCAAGTCATGTATTTTGAGTTTGAACATGAACTACACTCTGTGTAATGACGCAACAACCAACTCAATCGTACGGTTCAATTCCGCAAAGATTACGGTAATATGAAATAACCGATAAACTTATTTTTTAAATTCTTGACTTGGACAACTTTCATAATCACCAGCACACACACTAACATATTCCAAACAATAAACAGAGAACTAACAATAAATTCCAACAATAAACAATAAATTCCAAACAATAAACAGAGAACTAACATATTCCAAACAATGAATGCATTGTACAGTGCATGTGTAGAAAATTGTATCGAGGGGGCGCTGCGACGCCCGTAGAGAGGGAGAAGTTTTCGCTTCTCTCCCTCGTAAAAAAAAGTCATGTAACCCACCGTTGGAATCCCTATCTGGGGAAACATTTTTCTATTTATTTTTTACAATTGTTAGATGTAACCAAAAAGACAAATATTCGTTGTCGTCCATCAGTAGTTCGTCAAAAATTCGATAGCATGGAATATGCGAGAATTTTTGTCTCCCACGATTGTTTCTCAGAAAAGTTGTCCCAGACGAAGTTGTAGAGCATTAAACTTCCTTCAGTTTGATATAGACCTTTGCCACTTTATCTTCAACCAATCAAAAGTTATAGTATTTCTAACATGTACGCTCAATTTCGATGTTCCTCTAGAAATGAGTATGTTGAGAGCCTGTTGTGTTTTAACTGCTGTCATGACACTTTTGCAATGGAATTAAGGTAATTGCAAGTGAAACACAACACATTTTTATAGTTATATCTTTTATTACATTATTACGAATCATATAATGAAAGTATTTACATGGACTGATAGAAATTCTAAAATGTGCATTCAAGGCAACATCTTGGTTTTTTTTTAGACTGAAGTGTCGAAACTCGTTCATCTTCGTCAGCAGTGGAGACGTCGTCCAAAGACATTGGTAGAGTATCGATGTCGTCGTCACCTTCATCCTGAATTAATATTGCGACTCCGTTGTTGCAATTCGGGTATGTGACGGAGCAGTTTAACGATGCTCGTTTGTCTACAACCACATCTGCCACTGTCACATCCTTTCGTGCATCGACAAAAAATCATCTTCAACATTTCGTCAGGGCCAGCATCCATCTCTGAGAGTTTCGGAACTGGTTGGTCATTCCTCCTCTAACAACAGGAGTACTTGGTGGTACGTCCGGAATACATGCTGCTTCAGTTGGAGGGAGATTTGAGAGATCAGGCTTCCTGTTTGCAGCTGCTTTGGTAAATGATTTGTAGCCGAACTCGTTGAGGGATTTTTCTGTGGCAAGAGCGCCATACCATCAGAGAGAACTCGTGATCCCAGCTGTCTCAATGGAGTCAGGAGAAGAAGAACCGCTGGGAAATACCTCAGCTGCACGTTGTATGATTTTGGACTTCTGGTAGATTTTGACAAAACCCACTTTAGGGCCTGTTCACACAGGAGTCCGTTGCGTTGCGTGAAAGGAAAGATGACGTTGAGACGAAAATAAACCAATCATAGGCGTTAAAAATTTCGTTGCTAATCGTTTGGAGGTTTGTCATTGGTGAAATATATTTCAATACTTTAACGCTACGCAACGGACTCCTATGTGAACAGGCCCTTACTCTTGCAGATGTTGTGTCATTGCCTGTGAATGCATGTAGGAATAACAAATGGGCATTGTCCTTCATTTTCAACTCCTGCTGCAGCTGTTGTGAGGAATATACACTCGTCTTGGCCTTTCCTCTTCCAGGTTTTACCAGCAGAATGTCGCGATCAGTTGGGGTTTTGGCTACCAAGAGACGTCCACTCCAAAAACAGCAACCGTAGAATTTTGCGATTTGTTGATAGCTGTCTTCACATTATCAACGTCAGCCCCGTAAGCTTGGAGCGTATTTATCCCATTTTTTTTTGCAGCTGCATCATCAGCAGGTTTTTCAGCTGACTCTTATTATGAAAGTTGGGAAGGAAATCCTCTTGTTTGACTTTAATTTCACTTTCCAAACTGACATTGAAGTCCACACATCTCCCGAGTCGATATCGTCGACTCTGTTCAGCTGCTTTTGTGCTCTCATGTGTCAGTGTACCACCTCTCCCATGATAATGAGTCTTCAGAAATCTAACAAAAACCGTCACAAATGGTTGATACAGTTGTCTCTTTTTGCCAAACAACTTTGTGGACTAGGAATCCCCCCATCAACAACGAATTCAAAGGTAGTTAAATCAACATCTTTATCAATCTGCTTAAACAGTGTGTATAGTGCTGACTTTCTGCACCACCTCATTCCATTTTCGTTGAAGAATGCCAGGGGTAGGGTGTCAGTTCATATTGCATATAATTCTTCAAATCCTCGTCCGATTTCTCGGTAATGGATATTCGCTGAAAATGCAAGAATAGATCCCCAACTTTCTCATTGTCAATCTTGATTGTCGAATTCATTGAGCAAAGAGGAAGTGCGCGATCGTTCCATGACAGTTTGATATTTGTGAATGGCAAGTTTTCCATTTTTGCCAATTGTAACTGCATCATGACCTGATTCATCTCCCACGACTCCAAACAACTATTGACACGATCTTCTCGGTCCTCAGAAAAGGAGGGTAGTTATCAAACCATTGTGTAAGCTTGCCAATGTCACTTGCGTAGCGACTTTGGAGAGTTTCTCCAAAATCCTTGTGCTGCTCTCTTGATGAAAACAAAACACCCCAATATTCTTCGAGTGAAGCACACATGTCTTGAGTTTAAGTCATCCCAATTACCCATTTACTGAGAGCACTATCTGTCATACCTCTACCACGGGTCATGCCATCTCGGCTTGAGAATGACCACATCAAGGTTGTCTCGATGGTCTTATCTGACCACATGCCGCACCAGTACCAGTCATTTCTTCTTGTTTTTCATTAAGGTACAACAGAGTAATCTCCCCTTGAACGTACGTAGATGCGACTACATATCCTTTTCTGACGCTGTATAAACTTCCCAAACGTGTTCTTCCTGTTCATAAGCTTTGACATTCGCTGTCCATCTACAGAGGCTGTTCACACATTTTTTAGACGATGTTTATCGTATTCACAAAACTAAATTACATAAAATTCTTGTGTTTTAAATGTTCTATTTGACATCCCTTATTCTGAACTATCGTTCGACACCGCAATTTCCAGGATAATAATGCCTTTTGAAGTGTCAGAAGAGGTATTCTATCCCATTCCTCCTGAACAGATTTCCAGAGTCCCGTAAGGGTTTTGGGACGACGTTTGGATAATGCAGATTTTAAAAGTCCGAAAGCACAAAAATCCACAGGTGATACATCGGGAGATTTAGTAGGGATATCAGTGAAGGGTATGGCCTTGATACCAGTTTTTTGTTCCATTTCTTTTAGGAAATTTACAGTGGATTTTGATGTGTGACTGCTAGCTTTGTCCTGATGGAGTCTCACAGATTGATGGCACGCTGGGTAAAGCGATGGTATTTCATTCAGAAAAATTGGCGATAAAATATGTTCCTGATAGTATCTGGAGTTAATCTTGACATTTTTTTCCAATCTCTTTATTTTTAACTTGCCATTATAAGAAAAACCAGCAACAATCATGAATCCCTTAGAAAAAATTTCTTTCGATTCTTTGAACCACGTACTTAAATTTTTTTCTCCCCTTTTATGATAATAAATGGCTCTTTTTTTGTTGCAATCATTTAAATACACCCATGATTCATCTATTGTGACAATTGTTTTCCATTTTTCTTTGGATAAGTGTTTCTCATATAGAATTCTGCAGCGTGTCCTGCGTTCAGCGATATGATTTGGAAGAAGACGATGCACGTTGCGTTTTTTCGCTTTCTTAAGATTTAAATCAACGTTTATCATTTTGTTTACAGTGGACACCGAGCATTTTAATGATTTTGAAACTGTCCTTTGACTAGGGGGATTTCTTTTAACATTAAACAACGTACCTTTGCGATAGTCGAAGATGTCCGTTTTTTCCTCGGATACTTGTTTGGAATTTTTGTCCCACTCGAGGCTCCAATTTGACGTTTTTTTCCTTTCTTGTTGACGATATTACCTATCGACGCTTTAGATATCACAAAACCATGACTCTCACATCGTTTTTGGATAACGGAGTATGCATATTTCTCTTCGGAAAGAGCATAAATGTAGCCTTCGAACCACTGCTTTGTTAAAAACGCCATTTTGAATAAAAACAAAACTTTCGAGCCGCAGACGATAATTTTGACTTTTAAAAACATAGTACAATTGCAATTATTTCTTTTGCAGCAAACGTTTTTTTTATTACCCCTTACCAAAATCGTCTAAAAAATGTGCGAACAGCCTCTGTATTCGTCGAAATCTTCCGATTTCGATCGTTTCCTTGATAACCGACTCAAAGTAGTCAGTACCATATTTTGATACAGAGCATCGTCCACATTTGCATGATCATAATACGCATCTTTATGTGGATATACGTAAGCGATATAAACGCGGTCGCGCCTACATAACCGTGTGGAATGACCAACTAGTTCCGAAACTCTCGCAGACGGATGCTGCCCCTGACGAAATCTTGAAGATGATTTTTTGTCGATGCACGAAAGGATGTAGACAAACGAGCATCATTAAACTGCTCTGTCACACGCCCGAATTGCAACAACGGAGTCGCAATATTAATTCAGGATGGTGGTGACGACGACAACATCCATACTCTACCAATCTCCCACTGCTGACGAAGATGAACGAGTCTCGACACTTCAGTCTCAAAAAAACCCCAAGAAGTTGCCTTGAATGCACATTTTTTTTTTTTTTTCATTTTAGAATTTCTATCAGTCCATGTAAATACTTTCATTATATCATTCGTAATAATATAATAAAAGATATAATTATAAAAATGTGTTGTGTTTCAATTGCAATTACCTTAATTCCGTTGCTAAAGGGTTGTTATTCATTACTAGAAGGTAACCCATCATTTTGACGTCATAATGCTAATAATGACGTCATAATGGAAAAAGTATATGAAAGTTAAAAAATATCCCGAATTATCTAACAATATTGCATTTAGTCCACACGTTGTAAAAGCAAACTCTTTCATTATTTTTTATTTATTTATTATTTCATGCGATTGGAGTAGTAGACTGCCATCCAAGTCGTCATTTTGACGTCATAATACTAATAATGACGTCATAATGGAAAAAGTATATGAAAGTTAAAGCATATCCCGAATTATCTAACAATATTGCATTTAATCCACACCTTGTAAAAGCAAACCCTTTCGTTATTTTTTCATTTATTTAGTTTTTCATGCGATTGGAGTAGTAGACTGCCATCAATTTTTTTACAGCTCACTACGCGATATGAATACTTGAGCTACTTATTCATTCACATTCAAGTTTACTTTCAGAATTCATCGCAAAAGTAAATAGATTTTTAAAAACTGTTAAATATACAGCTAAAAGCATCCATTTTATTTTGGTTCTGAATGTTTTATAGAAAAATAGGTTGAACAAACGTGATTTGATGGAGAAGATATTAGTTTTTAGGTAAGAAAAAATTCTGATCCACATCTGAAATTGAAATTAAGCCTTACCGGCTGTTTGTTTACTGAGGGCATCAAATGAAAGATGAGTACAGCCCGGAAGTGTTAACGGCTATTATATATATAATGATAGCAAGTTACAGCAGTTAAAACGCAACAGGCTCTCAACATACTCATTTCTAGAGGAACATCCCAATTGAGCGTACATGTTAGAAATACTATAACTTTTGACTGGTTGAGGATAAAGTGGCAAAAGTCTGTCAAATTGAAGGAAATTTAATGCTCTACAACTTCGTCCGTGACAATTTTTCTGAGAAACAATCGTGGGAGACACAAGAAGCAAATGTTTGATAGAAAGAGTGAGGTAAAAATGATTTTTTCGAAAATTATCGATTTTCAATAACGTATATCTCGAAAACCGTTGGAATATGTATGTAAACCGAGAAATATGTATGTTGACAATTTAATTAGCTTTCATTTTTATATTTAACATTTTTTTCTACAGTGCACCGTTTCCGAGATATAAGTGAAAAACAAAAAAAAATGGGATCTTTCACCCGCCCCCCCAGGGGCGGGACTTTTAGTGTGTTTACCTACTAACTACTCCTAACAAAGTCGTGAGTCGAAAATTCTCGCATATTCTCTGCATTCTACACCCCCCTTTTGAGAACTCATTGACTGGACCAGGGGTCCCGAACCCTATGCCCGCCGCTGTGCGACCACGATAAAACTTTCAATAAAATGCTATGTAAAATTTTCCTCATTTTTAATGATTAACCACACAAAAGTAGAAATAGCGTCCAAACACAGATAAAAGAACAAAGCGTAATGCGACCGATCTCTTCTCTCCCTCGTGCCAGATCTTCGCCAACGTAATTTCCCATACCTAAAATGAAATGAACCGGTCCGTTTTTATGGTTGCCGTCACAACATAGACATTTGTCTGGAGCTCATCTCGTCAGAGCCAGTAGTGTGGTTTGTGCTGTGAGATAAACGTTTCATTCGACGTATCTACTTCATTATTTATTCATAAATATATGCTCAGATTTTTTGTACACTGTATTTCATCCTTCGTTGTTTTTAAATACTTCCTTATTTTTACTCCAGTAAACGGATCTATAATTTTAATACTGATTTGGAGGATTCCTATTGCTTCGTCAATTTAAAAGACAAATGTATTTGTCTGTTGTGTGGAAATAGCGTCGCGGTGCAAAGAAACACAATGTTGAACGTCATTTCCTGACAATTCATGCTACTTTTAATACGAACTTAAATCCACTTAATCTGAAATAAGAAAATAGATCAGCTAAAATCGAATCTGTCCGCTCAACAGTCAGTTTTCACTAGGCCTCTGTTAAGATCTAAAAATGCCACTTTTGCTTCTATGAAAATTTCTCACATACTCGCAAAGAAAAAGCCTTTGCAGGATGGTGAGTTGTTAAAAGAAGAATTTCTTACTGGCACCGATTGTTTATTTGAGGGATTTTCAAACAAACATGTCAGCAATACAAGACTTATAGTTGTCAGATAACACCGTTACAAGTAGAATACAAGCCATTTCAAAGGACATGCAAATTCAGTTCAAGAGTGACTTGGAAATATGTGAGTAGTTTTCACTATAATTTGACGAGTCTACATACATATCAGACACAGCACAGTTAGCAGTTATGGTGAGAATGGTATTTAGTAACTTTACTGTAAAAGAAGATCTAAAAACATTACCCATGAAAGGACGAACAGTAGGTGAAGATATCTATAAAATATTTATAACATATGCAAAGTCGATAGATATGCCTCTCCAGAAGCTGTCTGCAATAATCACTGACGGGGCACCAGCAATGGTTAGTAATGTCAATGGATTTATTACCTTCGGCATAAAAGATGAATCATTTACAAACTTTATGTCGTATGACAGCAGGAGGTTTTATGTTGTAGAATACTACCTTTCGGACAAGTCATGAAAATAATTACAAAAATAGTCAACTTAATTCGCGCAGCTACTTTGCAATACCGCGTTTTTAAGGCCCTATTAGAAAATCCTGATCTCATTCTGCATACGTTGGCTCAGTAAAGACGAAGTTCTTGCTAGATTTTTAGATTTCATTGAAGAAATAAAAAATATTATCTCAGTGCCAAAAATCAATTTAAAAAAAAAAATAACAGACCCTCGTTGGCTAGCGGACTTGGCTTTTATACTAGACTAGCGGCCCGTCCCGACTTTGTCCGGGTTAAACAAAATATTAAACCAATAAATTTCCAGTTGATAGCCAATAAATTGTAAATCTTTTTTTTCCTTAATAATAACCTAAATAATACCTTAAATTAATTTTATGTTAGTTAATAATTAAAATAAATTTTTTAAAAGAAAAAGGTGTGCCGAAGAACGGCTAGGTTCGAACCGCTAGCGTCAGGACAGAAGCCAACCGCGATAGCACCACGCTAAGGATCGTTGAAATCTTCGGAACAAAAAGCGGTAGAAGACAGTAGCGGAAACAATGGAGATTGTTAGGATTAAGCCCCTAACTTTATTTCTACTGATCAGATATACATAATATATAGCCTATGTCCATCTGGAATACTGTACCTTTCAAACAGTGAAAGAATTTTTCAAACAGGTACAGTGGTTCTGAAGATTACCCTCCACGAACAAACTCGCTCTCTCTTTATATATAAGTATAGATATAGATATAATGGAAGAACTGAATTACTTACACTTAGAGCTGCAGGGAAAGGACAAACATATAGCTACAACGATAGGGTCTATAAACTCGTTTAAAGCTAAACTGGCTTTGTGGACATCACATTTCAAAATGAAGTGCATGTTCCAAATATGAAAAAAAAATGATAGGTGGCGGGGAAATTGATTTATCAACATTTCTTACCAACCTTTAATTACTTCCAAGACCAGTTTGAAAAGCGCTTTCAAGAGTTTAACGATATCGTCGAGCCAGTGGTCAGCTTTTTGGTTTATCCTTTTACTTACCGAGTAAATGTAGCTACATACACTTCAGAGCTTCTTCAAGTAAGGACAGAAGAAATGGAGATAGAAAAATTTTGGATCTTCAGAACGACATTGTCCTCAAATCCATTGTATCAGATGGGAATTTCTGGAATATAGTTGAGAGAAACAAACTTCCATTCTTGAAAAGAGCAGCATATACTGTCCGACCACGGAAGCAAGCTCCCTGGAAGCTGTTACGCATGCGCGAGAAAAGCTAGTCTACTTAGAAAATAGGGGAAAACGTCCTATTTTCGGATGTGTTTGTTTCTGAAATACGGAATGTATTTCAGACTGCTTTTTGTTAGCAATTTTTTAAAACTTTATTTTTGATCGAATACGTGAATAATAATTTCAAAATAATAAAAAGAAAGAAGCAAATCTATTTAAAAAATAGGAGTTTTATAGGAGTGGATATTTTCGGATTACATCACAATCAAAATTATCTAAAGCTACGTTTTCTTTTTTTCTGACGTTTCCTCGGAGATTCAAATTTTGGAGTTTCTTCACCCTTTGCTTCTCTGCGTATTCTTTTTTCACTGGACATCGATATCCCGGTCATTTCACTAGCTCTCTTTAGGGATTGCGAAAGTGGAACAATAACATTTCCTTCTGGTGCTTCTTTATCACACAATTTAATTACATTGTGCATTATACGTTTACAATCACTACGGAACGGTTTATTCCGAGCAGTCGTGTCGGGTAAAGGATCCATTAATTTTAATATAATAATCAAAATAACAGACGAGGAAAAAGCAAGCGAGCGCAGTTAGTAACCGATTCTAAAGAATGTCGAGAGACTACGAGACTTTTCCCCCTCCTTCCTCAGCGGCCTTACCTACAGCGCGAATAGAATCGTCTTGGCACTATGCCAACCGTGGTTCTTCGTACTGTGGACGGACTGTAAAATAAAATCGTTTTTCGGTTCCACATACTTGTGTGAATCATTGTTTTCGACAACGAATATCATAAAATCAAAGTACGGATGAACACCTTGACGATTGCTTACGCACGGGCGAGCAGGAATATCATCATGCTCTCCTAATTACGAAGCAATGGCCAATGAAATGAAATGCCAAAAATCAAATTCACTTATTGAGATTTATATTTTTTACATGCTAAATTATATTTTTGGAATTAAATATCTTTTTGCACATTATGTGTTATCTCCAACTCTAAATTAGTCTTGAAAAACGCCGTCCGGTCGGTATTCTAGAATGTGCTCTTAGGTACAAAAAGACCCCTGGACTGGACTGATGTGAATTTCGGGATGTTTGAGATGGCATTAAATGATTCAAGCGTTTTAGCTGCCCCATCGTTCGTTATACCTTTCCAATTTGGGAAGATGAAACGCCACACCAAAACATTAAATCTATTTTATTCAAATGATCTCTCAAGACATTTTATTAGCTAGAAAAAAAAACCAGACACTTTTCACTAGCGCTTCAGGCTTCCATTTCTTCGTTTTGTGCTGTGGCTAACTGGCTCAATCTCTTTTCACGCTCGTATTCTTTCATTCTCAAGACATAACTAAAAAGAACGAAACACTTTGTATATATTACACAATTCAGATTTTTCTCAATGAAATTATTTTAAAAGGCAGAAATTTTGAGAAAGGGTATGTAAATATACAATTTATATACTTATGGGTCATTTTCAAAAAAATTTGCCAATTCATTGCCCGGGCTATTTTAGATTTGTCAATTATTTTTTACATTTATTCAAACAGAAAATACATTTGTATTCTTGTTTATTGAGCTATTTTCTACATGACTTAAAAATTTTAGGGATTGTAAGACCAAAAAAAAAGGGAAAGATTGACATGAAAACTGGATTTTTTACCTGACCATTCACTCATTCATAATTTGATGTTTCAAAAACTAATCTACATTATTCATACAAACAAATAAATGTTACATATGCTACATGAAATTATCTAGCATATGTTGATATTTAAAAAACAAAAAATCATATTATTAAGTGTCAATATCCAGTTATAAAGACCTGTCCTAGAACTGTGTCATGAGTGTTACTTTTTTTTGTTTTAATTATTTAAAAATAGACGGCAACACCATTTACAAGCTTTTGGTTTTTATTACTACTTCCCTAAACTAGTGCAACACAGTACATGTGCTTCTGGTGGATTTTGTTGATTGATTTAAGAAATACTGTGCCAAGAAAGGCGAGTATTTTTATTAAACATCATGAGTGTTACCTTACTTTTTATAACTAATTATTAGATAACATGGGTTTAATTTTAATATGCAATGAGAACATGAATGAGTTATTTATTAAGCCTAACAAGTTACTTTTATATTGACTATTACTATGGAATAAAGTTAATATAGTATAATTTTGTCAGGAGTGTTACCCATAGAAAGTAACACTCATGACGAATAAGTAACACTCGTGATGAAATTCTGTTCTCATATTTGCCCTAAACCAAAAGTAACAAATTAAGAATATTTTTTTTGAATATGTTTGATTGGTAAATTATATATATATATGCATCATCTTTGTTATTTTAACATTTTTATTTCTTGAGGACTGAAAATAAGTTTCTTTTTTTTTTTCTAAGATGCCAACAGAAAGTATACCACTTTCAGCACAATTAGAATGTACACCAGTTTCTGCACAACTAAAAAGCAGGCACAAGGTGCAAGGCAGAAAATGTATCTTAAAGAATAGATCTAAAACAGTAAGAGAAAATAAAAAAATGAAAGAAAAAATACAGGAGTTGCAGAAGTTATTAGATGAAAAAAAAACAAAAAAAATTTGATTAATACAGAAAAAGGTAGACAAGGTAAGTCACAAGGAGACAAGAAAGGTAGACAAGAAGTTTCTATAGTTGAAACTTCTAGATAAAAAACAAAAAAATTGCTGGAAAATTTTAGAATAAGTAAAGTTAACATGAAGTTACAAAAAAGTTAGTATTTCAGGATGTTTTGGTATCAAATTTGAAAACAACCTATGCTAGACTATCTAATGTTAGTGATAAAAGAATGATTGGGAGAATTATGTCCTCAAAGTTATGCCAGAAATATAAAATGCAAAGTAAAGCGGCTCACACAATTGGATCAAAATATAAAAAACGTATTACTGTGGTAAAAGCTAAAGAAATCAAAGAAAAATATGAGAAAATAGTACAGTTAAGTCATGCTACTGCAGGAAAGAAGGAACTCAAACCAAAAATAAATTAAAGATGCAAAAGAGGTTTTTGTTAGATTCCATGAAAGTGTTGTATAAAAAATTCTGTGATGAAAAAATAACTTCTGAACCTGTGACGTACACTTTGTTTACAAAATGCAGACCATTTTATGTTCCGATGATGACAGAGACACTTGTAGGTGTGCGCAACATGCAAATTTAGAGTTCATGGCTTGCGAGCTACGCCATCTGAAAGTTCTGCCTACTGCAAACCTGCATGTATTGACGTCATTCTTAGCTTGTGATAAAAACAACTTTAACTGCATGTTTAGTATAAGTAAGAATTGTATTCACAATACAATCCCAGTATCAGTTGAAGATGTGAACAGTAGTACAACCTGGAAAAAATGGAGCAAAGTAAAACAGGAAAGATATAAAATAAAGGATGGAAAAATGTCATTGTTTTGTGTGAATGTGCAAAAAGTTGTAACACTTCATGGGACTGTTAATGAACTGAATAATTCCTTCCAGAGTCAGATGAAAGCATTCAAACTCCATTCTTATAAAATAAGACAAGTCTTTTAAGTAATGCAAAGAACAGTTATCTGATACTGAGGCTGCAATAATTATCGACTTTTCAGAAAATTATAATTGTAAACTGCATGAGGAGATCCACTTTGGAGCTTCACGACATCAGGTGGCTATTCATACAGGAGTGTTATATATGAAGGATCTCTTTCTCATCAATTTCCCCAAGCAATGAACATGGTCCACCTCGAATCTGGGCTCATGTCGAACCTGTCTTGGATTTATTAAGAAAGGATTATCCAAATATACAAGTTCTTCATCTCTTTTCTGATGGACCTCCTACCCAGTACAGAAAAAAAAAACAACTATCTTTTTACTAGAAACATCTTTGATTTTGAATTTAAAGCAGCGACGTGGTCTTTCTTTGAATCTGGTCATGGCAAAGGAGCTGCTGACGGCATTGGGGCAACATTAAAGTGAACAGCAGATCAAATTGTAGCACATGGTACTCACATACCTGATGCTGAAACATTGTTCCATGTGTTACAAAATCAAGGATTAAAAGTGAAACTATTTTTTATACCTCAAGACAAAAATGATAATTATTTTCAGCTAATACCATCCAATCTCATGACAGTCAAAGGTACTCATTCCATTCACCAATTATTAACTACAAATTCATAAAACAGTATAACATTAAAACATGATATCAGGATAACACTCATGCATTTTTATTAAACAATTATTAAATTCCTTTTTCGTTTAATGTGATATAGTCAAATTTATTAATGGAATGTATCATTTTTGGAAAAATAAACACTTTCATACTTTATAGAAATGTAGTCACATTGTCCGGTAACACTCAAAGATTTACTTTCAGAGTTAAATATATCTGGTTGTAGGAAAAATTAAACTCAAATATCACCGTATCCTTAAAAATTAAGTATTTCCAAGCATGTATCCAAAAATAAATTAAACAGTTGATGATTTTTAATTTTGAAATGCTGTTTTGGCAAATTTTTTGAAAATGACCCTTATATATACACATACATACACATGCATATACAGTAACCACCGCTTATAGTCATCAGTGGTTATAAGAATCAATATCGCGAAAACAAAAACAAATGTATTATTTCCATGTTAAAATTTTCGCTTTAAAGAATCAGTTTACACTCTTCGCTTTCCTTTCATTTTTCCAAAAAAAAACAAGCCACTTAAACTCTCAAAAGGCACGAAGTTCTTCTTTTTTTTAAAAGAAAGATTGATAAGATGGGATGGAATATAGTCATAAAATTCATCCCTTTCTTTGTTAGACATGACATAATAGTTTCCCCTTAAACGTTTTAGCACAACACTGTCCTATTAGCTTGACCCGGGAATATCTTTACCTGTCCGGGTCAGTTTTCACTTTTCTCCACTGACAAACAAAAATGGGGACTCTTTTTTTTCCCACCTCCCACATCCTGGTCGTGGCTTCCTGGACCCTGAAACACATAAATCTTCGGCGAAGTGTCCACTATCACTTAGGCAAATGCGACATTAGTAGATTCGGCACGTTATCAAATCGTGAAACGTAAGCTAGAAGGTGAATCTTCGTCTGAGACTATTAGTATTGAAAGAGGTATAAACAGCCTCCTGAAAACTTCATTACGTCAAACTACCGTAGAAAACTTTTTCTTGCTCCCTTCCTGTTAAAACTGTTAAGCAGGTATGTTGTAACAGATATTGGATTTTTTTCTTCTCTTACTATAATCATGTATATCTAGTTATAGGTCTAGAAATTAAGTTGTATTTTTAAAATTATAAATTTTTTTTTTAATAAAACATAATTAACGTAAATTAAGGAGTATTTTATGGTAAACTATCTCATATATGTATATATAGGTGTGTGTGTGCCTGTCCAAAAACCTAAATTTCGGCTATAAGAATCAAAAACAGTAATAACAAACGTGATTCTTATAAGCGGAAATTACTGTATATATACATTATTTATATTGCCAGATAATATCTGAGGGAAAAAAACTACCAGGCTTTTAGGTCCTTGTATTTAAAGGGAGCCTAAGCCCCCTGACGGGCTTGGGGAATCCTTTTACGCCTAGTTGGTTCGACTTGACATTCAGTTAATGTAAATGAATTGTGTTGGGATACTCCCCAATTTAGAAATTAAACTTTATGTTGTTTTTCCCGCACAGCATACGAGGTACCAGCTTCAGGAATGACGTAATGTAACCATTTCATTACAATCACAAATTGTGATGTTCAGTTGCTATCGTTAATTACATTGTTTAATCTTAATATTTCTAATTTTCGATGCTTATATACTTTTGCACTATTTGTTATTTATTGTAAGAGTATCTTTTGAGTGACAATTATATTGATGTTTATTTGGCGTAAACCTTTTCTGTTTTCTGCATATGTAATTACGTTTATGCAAATCAGCACACGTGGTTTTTTTTAATATATATAAAGTGCTGGCTTTACTTAGCTCTCGGGTCAGCGGAAGCATTGTGTTGGGCAGAAAACTATTGTCGATGCTCGATGTTATTTGGAGTTTATTTTTGTGGTGGCTTATCTTTTAAAGAGAAAATAAATCTACATTTTGCTTTTAAGAAAGACTGCTTCTTTTACATACTGCTACTTTCTGCGATAATGCTTTTAAAATATCTACCGTATCTTATTTATTGTTTTTATCAGTCAACAAATTGTTTAAAAATTTTATGCGTAATTAATATTTATTTTGGATTTTAAGTTCCCGTCTTATTAATGTTTCGTTTTTACAGAAATGTATATCTAGCTTTTATAATTAATAAGTTTGGCTTTACTGAGTTATTTATCATTTACTAGTTTTCAATTTCTAAAATTAGCTTTTTATGTTGACACATTTATTGCAATACATGGATTTGAAAAAGTTGAAATTTTATAACTGAAAATTGTTGAAACTTCCCAATGTGATAAATAATACAAAATCCTTCATATAACGGAAATTTGATCAGTGTTTCCTTCTCATGACAGTTTATACCAGGAAAAAAAAAAAAAAAAAAGCATGAAGATTCTATTTTTGAGTGTAATGAAGAAAGATTTTAAACATATACAGTGAATTCTGCTTATAAGAATCACGTTTGTTATTACTGTTTTTGATTCTTATAAGCGGTTGATTCTTATAGCCGAAATTTCGGTTTTTGACAGGCACACACACACACCTATATATACATATATTAGATAATTTACCATAAAATACTCTTTAATTTACGTTAATTATCTTTTATTAAAATTATTTTTTATAATTTTAAAAATACAACTTAATTTCTAGACCTGTAAGTAGATACACATAATTATAGTAAGAGAAGAAAAAAAATCCAATATTTGTTACCACATACCTGCTTAACAGTTTTAACATTTCAACTACAGGAAGGGAGCAAGAAAAAGTTTTCTATGGTAGTTTGACGCAATGAAGTTTTCAGGAGGCTGTTTATACCTCTTTCAATACTAATAATCTCAAACGAAGATTCACCTTCTAGCTTACGTTTCACGGTTTGATGACGTGCTGAATACTACTAACGTCACGTTTGCCTAAGTGATAGTGGGCACTTCACTGAAGATTTGTGTGTTTCAGGGTCTAGGAAGCCGCAACCAGGATGTGGAGGGCGGGAAAACAAAGTCCCTATTTTTGTTTGTCAGTGGAAAAAAGTGAAATCGGACCCGGAAGGGTAAAGATGCCCCTGGGTGAAGCTAATAGGACAGTGTTGTGCTAAAACGTTTAAGGGGAAAATATTATGTTATGTCTAATAAAGAAAGGGATGAATTTTACGACTATATTCCATTCCATCTTATCAATCTTCCTTAAAAAAAAAAAAAGAAAGAATTTCGTGCCTTTTGAGGATTTAAGTGGCTTTTTTGGAAAAATGAAATGAAAGCGAAGTGTGTAAACTGATTCTTAAAACCGGTGGATTGATTCTTTAAAGCGAAAATTTTAACATGGAAATAATACATTTGTTTTTGTTTTCGCGATATTGATTCTTATAAACGTTTGATTTTTATAACGTTTGATTATAAGAATTATAACGTCTTATAACGTTTGATTCTTATTTTGAACTGATCACTATAAGCGGTGGTTACTGTACTACGATGAATACAGCTACATAATGCTATATAGGTTCCAGAAAAATATAATTTTCCTTTAAGTATAAAATTCTGCATCAATATTAAATAAATAAAAATACCAAAAGTTAGCCAATTAAATAACACAAACAGTACTTCAACAGCAGTAAACAACAATAATACAAAACAAAACTGAATAGTTTCAAAAGTAAATGACTCACCACACAAAAGGCATTAATTTATAATAACAATTAGCAACAATTA